>CM021105.1:242992940-243271310 GCA_007115665.2 Sequoiadendron giganteum | reverse complement strand
TATTTACCCACATATATGAAGCTTTTCTTTAGATAATAAAAACATTTACTTCCCTCACTGGGCACCAAAGTCTTTTCCCGTGCTCATAATGTTTCATTTAAAACATGTGCCCATAAATATTTGATTCCATTTTTCAAAAGTGAAAACAAATCTCTAGGTAAACAACAAAATTTACCCATATTTCACCATCCTGTCATATTTCACTTTTAAAGTCAATTTAAAATAAAACACTTAATTTCCTCCCACCAAATGTTTATTCAAAACATTGGAGAATCTCCAAATATTTTTCGGGCCTCTTTATTTTCTCTGAGGGCCCACCTCATATGACTAAATCTCGCCAACCTCGTAGCCCCTTCTACTCACATCACCAACATCCTGCGAGGTACAAGTTATTAATTGACCAAGTTGCTCAATCAGACATTTCTGTAATTGCACATGTTTAGAACTAATCAAGGCTCACCAAGTCACCACTTTGCAAAAATATCAAATCACCTTCTGGGAGGCTGCCAATGGAAATAGTAGAACATTTTGGTATAGGGAGCATGTGTGCAAGAGATATTTGCTTGAATAATAACCCATCAAAATATATTTATGGTTGAAGGTGACCTCCCTGAAACATTTCTGAAAATGTAAGTGCATAACTGAAGAAATTGCATTTGGTTTTGATCTTCTAAAAATAGAAAATCAACTCATGAAGCTTTGAAACTTGACATACGAGATCATCTTGGTATGGTTAATGTAGAACAACAATAATTGTGGCATGACGATCAACCAATTGTAAAATTCAAGCTCAAACGGGAGGCAACTTTGCAAACAATAGAAAAGTGCCAAAACCCTCCAGCTTTGCTTTTTAAAACCCTGTCAGAACTTATGATAGGAGGCGGAAAATTGACATGCCTCTTCACATATGTGAATTGAATATATCTACCAAGGGGTTTTGCATGAAAATCATTTGGCTTTGAATTACGACCCTCAAAAAATAGGTCACTCAGGAAGATTCATCAGGTGCACTTCTAAAACCGCAGAGGCAAAATTTTTATATAGGCATTTCAATTTTATAAAATTTGAGAGTGCTATCACACTCTTTAGCATTTAAGTTTATTCTTTCATGATTTTCAAGTTGTGATGGTGTAGGAGTAGGTTTATCAACCACTGGTTTCTTTTCTTATTGCAAGAGAGGAACAAAAAGAACTATCGAGGGTTGGGAAACCATTATCTCTTTAGGTCTATAAACTTGTTTGATCTTAGGAGGCACCAAAGGATTTGTATTTTTATCTCTTGGTCATTTTTAGGAAATGGGTAGTTGAATTGTGTTGGACTTGTCTTGGTTACTTGGAAGGGTTTTTGGTTCATCAATGATAGGTTGGGGAGGAGAAACAACCATGGACTCAGGAATATTTTTAGGAGGTAATTTTGTCATGCGATTTTCCTTGAACTTTTGATAGGATTTGAAAAAGAAGTCTTCATGAGGCTTTAGAGGTTCCATAGGTTCATCCCAAAAGAAGTCCAATGAAAATTTTCCATGGATATAGACAAAGGATTAAAACCACTATGATGCATAGTAAAAATTTCATTGCCAAATGGAAATTTCAAGAATTTATGAACTATTGATGGGACAACATGCATGGAGTATTGCCATGGATATCCTAACTTCACACAAAATTGATCCAAAATCGGGATGATGGAGAATGAGACATCTAACTATTTTAGTCCAACTATTAATGCGAGATTGATCAAACCTATCGTAGGGTTAGAAAAAAAATCATGCATTTTGATCCATGCTTTTGATTATTCATAATAATCTTGGTAAATTTAATGCACAAATAATAATTCCTTAGTGATCACATTCTCTACACATACAAGATCAATTAATATCCCATTTGTAGGCTTTTCATTGATTCTTTTGGCTATGTAAAGAGGACCATCAAGTGCATGTTTAAGTATATCACTATATGAGAAAGAAATATCCATAGACAAGTTGGTTTGGCCCTTACGAGGTTTAACTTCTGTAACTATGGATTTTTGTGCAAGATTAAATGTTAGCAAAACACACATGTGAATACATCAATCCATAATAATACTAAGTGCAAAGGAAACAAACATGAAAACGAAAGGAATGATCTCACCCAAAAGTCTTCATTCTCCATGGCTGACCTCCATTATACCTTCTCAACTTGCTGCAATAATTATGTTGCCCTCAGATTTTATATGTGAGCAATACTTGATAATGATAAGACCAAACAAGTGTTGAAGGATTTAAGTGACTATGCAAATAAAACTAAGTTCTATAAGAAAAGTAAAAATCTGCAAATGACGAGAAGATATTAAGCTCAAGAAGATGTAAATAAATTTCAAGATATTAAGAGATGTCAAAATGAGGAAAAAATTGGCATTTTATAGAAAATACAATTTTGGATGGACAAACGAGATTAAAGATTGAGAAGTGCCCTAGAATCTGTGGTCAAGATTCCAAATAACAACTCCTTAATTAGGGTTAGGGTAACTTTAGGGTTAAATTTGAAATGAGTGGATGAGATTTAATTTAAGAAATTAAATCAAGGAAGGAGAATAATTGTGATAGTGAGATGAAAATTAGTAATAGGAAAAGGATGAGTTAGAAAACCAAGTTATTTTAGAAATAACTTACTTTGTGGAGAGAAACGCTATTTTGAAATTAATATTTTAAATTAATTCCAAAATGGTAATTGCATGCAATAGTAAATAATAATAATTTAAAATTATTTACTTGGAAAGATAGAAATTGCCAATTTAAATAAAATTCTTTTATTTAAATTTAGAAAGAAAATCAATAAGACAATTAAATAACTAAAAATATTTAATTGTGGAGGAAAATTAGAAAGTGGGTAATTTTAAATAAATGATTCTATTTAAAATTAGAAAGAAAGTTGGAGAGGATAATAATTAAATAAATAATAGGAATTTATTTAATTATGACCAAACATAAATAATTAATGACATATTAAATAAACAAATATAGTTTATTTATTGAAATAATCAAGAGGAAGTAATGGACTAATAATAATTAAATAAATTTAGGAATTTATTTAATTATAGAGTGACATAAACAATTAGCGGTGTATTTAAATAATAAATGTAATTAATTTATTTAAATAACAAGGAGGAATAAAAGACGTGAATTAATTAAATAATTAAGAATTATTTAATTAATAGTTGACATTGGACTATAGGACATAATTAAATATTTTAATTATGTTGAGACAAAGCATGATATAGAAAAATGTGGTTTGCAGGTCTAGGCCATTTTTATGTGTCTACAACTTCAATTTATCCCATCGTGGTATGTAGATCATCCTCATTATCACTCTTGTCACCATCAGTTATGTCTTGTATGTTATCAACATTCATCACATCATTCTTTATATCACTAGCTTTAACAAATGAGATGGAGTGGTTTGGAATTGGATTAGTAAAGATTTGTAAATTTTGATTGGGTGGGGAAATGAATTCATTTCCTTGATCATTAACACTACCAATCTGGATTTGATTAGAATCGGTGATTTATTGCACTAGATGTTTAAGACGTATACATCATTTCGTATTATGTCCATTTTGTCAATGATATTGGCAAAAGGCAATTGGATTATAGTTTGGAGGTAAAGGCTTACTGGTATCAAGAGTTCTAATGAAAATTAAGGTGATTAAGTTTTTTCTCAAGAGTTGTAACATGATTGAATGGAGGGTATCAACTACTGAGGTGAATTGCCTATTCTCTTGGTATAGAGTTGTTATTTTTATGGCAACCACTTGAGGTTCAACGTGATGGGTTGGTTGAGATTGAATTATCTATTATAAATCTCTTATTTTTTTTCTTGAATGGTTGAAATTTTTTATAATGCATAGTTTCAAACTTCTTAGGATGGGTTGAAGGAGTTTTGTCTATACGTTGATTTAAAAGTGATTTTTGATAATCACTGAGAGTTGTGCATAAGTGTGTGAAAGAGGGAAATTTCATCATCCCAATCTTGTCTTGAATATTTTTTTATAAGTTATCAATGAACATCCTTTGAATATCAACATTAAGAAGCTTAATTTTTATTTGTGAGTAAAAGTAGTTGATAACGAGCTATAAAATCAGTGACCTTTTCATTTGCTTGTTGTTTACCTTGCATGAGATCAAGTAAAGCCATCTTAGGACCAATATGCAATTGGAAATGGTTTAGAAAGGCATCAAAAATCTCATTGAATGAGTTGATTGAGTTATTTGGTAAGAAAGAAAACCATTCCAAGGTTGTATCTTTCAAAGACCTAGGAAAAATTTTAGCCAAGAGTTTATCTTCAAAAATGAAGTCAGTACATATTGCTATGCATGTTGAAACATGGTTGCTAGGCTCTCCTTTACCACCATATTTATCAAATATAAGAATCTTTATACCATGTGGAATTTGTGTTATCAATATCTCCAATGATAATGGGTTTCTTTTGACATGTTGTGAAGGTTGTCTATTTTGATTTTGGTTCAATGTTGCTATTTTTTGTTGGAGGGTTGTGATATTTTGCAAAATTTGGTTCATGAAAGAATAATTGGTTGTGTTTTGAGATGGAGGGGAATATGGTGGAGGTTCATATGTGTTGGGAGGATAAGTGAATTGTAATTTTGTGATAGGTGGAGGGTTTGGAGATATGGTGTTTGAATTCATAAGGCTAAGAGGATTTCTAGTGGAAATACCCAAAGTTGGACTGATAATGTCAGTTGGTTGTATTTTTGTAGTGGTAGTTGAATGAGTGTATGTAGGAACAAAGGTTATGTTTGAAGGGGGAGTAATTTGATGTCCCAAACATAGTGTGAAATTGTAAAGGTATACAATTTTCTACACTACACACTTTTTATTATGATTGGGTATGTACCTGATTAGATTGCGGCATCATATTCATCTACCAACAACTTGGCAACACATGAGAATGTTTCAGAGATATAATATTCATACATATTGGTTCATCTTGTAATACCCCTCCATTTTTCCTTCTGGTTGGACAGTGTGTCTTTGTGTGGGTATGTTGCCTTGATGAGTTTCTGGTTATTCAGATGTTATCTTTGTTCCATGCTTTGGATTAGCATAGTGGTTATTTGAATTAAAGATGATTATGCTTTGGATTATACTAATATGTTAGATTTTTTAGTTATTTGCAGTGTATTGGTGAAGGGGACGGTATCGTATCACTCGCTTGCGAGTGCCCTACGATCCCGTGATTTCCTTTTCACGGTGTGTATTTTATGTTGTTCATATTATATGTTGTTGTTTACTTGATTTACAGGTTGACAGGTACAGGACATCGACTCCACCTGGCTTCATAGGTTGGAGCGTGTTCAATACCCAACGGTATTCGATTGGGAGAATGTAGCTAGGTTTCCATGCCAAGTCATCACCCTAGTCCTAGTATGTCATTAGGTGTTTGTCGGGTTGTGTTATTTTGAATTTGTGCCCTCTCTTCGTTATTTAATTGCAAGTTAGAAAAGGGGTAATTAAATGGCTTAAGGTATTTAAGTTGTTGAGTAATGTAATATGGAATTATGTTGAAATATAATTTATTTATTATTAATTTAATTTAATTAATATATAATTTAATCGTTGATCAAATCTATTTATTAATTAATTAAATTTTGATGTGGAAAGAATTTTATTTATTTATGTTGAATCTGAAAATAAAGAAAATGCATGAAAGTCAATTTGAGAAATTTGGAATTCAAAATTAGAAAAATGAATTAAAAATCAAATTTGAAAGTTTGAAATTCAAAAATTAAAGAAATTAGATAATTTGTATTTTTTTGTTTTGGAGAATTTATGAGGGTGGTTGTTGAATTTTTAGGGTTTTATCCTTATGGTTGAATTTTGTTTCTCAATTTTTTGGGATCTTGGAGTTTTGAGAAAAAGATTGAATTTGAGAGAGGAAGCATATTTCAATTTTGTGGGTTTTTGGATTTGAGTTGTGAAAACTTGTGGAACTAGATTTGGAAGCAAGGTTGGGAGCTAAGCACCATTTTGGATCCTCTCACCTCAAAAATAAAACTAGGTTCATTCTTTGTAATTTGATTGTTTTGAAGAAAAATGTGTATTCATTTATAGTTTGATGATGAAAATCATGTGGGAAAATTTAAAAGCCTGATCTATGTTGAAAACCTCATGTTAAATTGTTTTGGAAAATCAAACCCTTGTTCTTCTCTATTTGGTTTTTTCTCAAGAAAAGAAATTGAAAAATATTCTTGGCTGTAAATAAATATTTCAAATTTATTTCCTCAATTATTTCTTATGGGGATGTTTGGATCCTAATATATATAAATAAATATATATGTATTGTTATATATATATATATATATATATATATATATATATATATATATATATATATATATATATATATATATATATGTATATATATATATATGTATATGTATGTATGTATATGTATGTATGTATTTAAAATTTGTTAAAAAAAATCATCTTTTTAGAGATTTATGTTGTCTGGGTTTCCTTAAAAATGCCCATGAAGGGCGCAGAATTCAAAAAATCCGCAGGGAAATTTTTTTTTTTTAAATAATATTAAAAATAAATAAAAATATTGTTTTGGGCTTAGGGCAGCTGGGGCTCGACCCATAGCCGCCCCCATGGGAGGCACTGTGGGGAGCCGCGCCCTCCCCCATTTTCCCTAAGGTGGTTGTGCATAGCCGTCGCCACTTCACGGGGTCGGCGTTGCCGCCACTTGGTTCGGCCACAGCTCCGCCTGTGCCCCACTCCTAACCCTCAGCTTCGCCCGCAGTCAGTGAAAACACCTCCCTCCACCCGGCGGCGCTGCCTCCTGCGGCCACCCCGCCTTAAGTCTGTCGCCCCCTGCAAAAAGGAAAACCGCAGCCCAAGTAAAACATGTGGCCGTCAACCCTAACCTCTTGGCATGCGGCTCGAGAACCACCGCGCGGACCAAGGCACGTCGGTCTCTTTTTCATTCATAGTAAATATAATTAGATAAAATGTGAGAAAAATTATATATATTAATATTATAATATATTTTATTATATTTATAATATTAATTTATTAATATATATTATAGTCAATATAATAGGTATTAATAATTTAATATAATATTATAATATTGTATACATATATATAATTGGGTAGATTTTAAAATATTGGGTTTATATTTCATGAGTATATTCTTATATCAAAGGGTGTTTTCATTAAGGCATGTTTCAAGTTTAATTGAGGGAGTTAAATAATTGATTTAGAGAAGGCATGATTTAAATTAAATGGAGTAAATGGAAAAACATGATATCTCGAAATTAAATTATTGTTTTATTTTTAAACATTATTTTAAAGGAAAATAGTTTTGACTTTAAAATAATACGTTTTCAAGTTAAGTTAAACATTTGTTTTAAAGTGGCTATATTGAAATGAGGAAACAATACTTACTTTAAAACAACGTATTTTGATTTATGGAAATAAATGGTTATTTTATTATTATGTGAGTAGGGAATTAAGTATTAAGTTTTTAATTTTCTACCTTATCTGAAAAGATGAATTCTTAATTCAGTTTTATCAAGGTAATGAATTACGTAATGTAATGAGGAATGGATTTAGAATATCCAAAGGTAGTTTATTTCATGTGCCTTCAGTGAATATTCCCTTTGTGCTCTTGTTTGGGAAATGGATTAAAGGGTGTTTTATTTGTAAGTCTTCCAGATTGGATTTTCAGTTCTATGGGTTGTCATTTTGTGTTTGTCAACCTGTTGTGAATTCTCTTGGGTAGTGCATGAGGTTATGTATATGTTTGTACCCAGTTTTCACGAATAGGGATGTTTGATCTGCTTTATATCTGGAAGTAATGTGACCATGTAGATTTGTACTTATGTTGTACTTGCATGGTATCTGAGTTGTACTTATGTTGCTCTTGTTGTACTCGAGTTGTACGTGTGTTGTACTTGTGTGGTTCATGTGATTGTTTGATTCAGTTTTGTGATTAGCCTGTGTCTAGAGGTAGATGGTCTTGGCTAGGATTCCTTGTTACTATCTCCTAGCATGGGGGGTGGGCCTTTGGGTTCCACTTGGTTGGGTGGCGTGCACCTAAATCCGTTGGGTTCTTTCTTCATGTTCATGTGGACAAGACTTCCAATTGGAGAGCTCGTTGGATTTAGTTTCTGTTCTTGCTTTATTTCATTTCAATTGATCTTGTATTATTTTACCCCTCAGTTGTTATCGAGGTGGAAGTTGTAATTGTAATTATGTTTAATGAACTTGCCTCATTCAGGGAATGAGTGTTGTAACCTTATTGTTTAATAAATGGATTAATGTAATGGAAAGTTATCATATGCTTGATGTAAATTATCTTCTTGGAATGTATGTGCTTAATTATTGAGTAAATGAATGAAATGGTTTAAGTTCATGTTTTTTGTTGAGGTTCTATATAACCTTTGTCTCGTAACCTTAAAGTTTGTTGGCATTAGTTAATGAACTTGTTTATTAATTGTACTTAAGAAAAAAAAAATTAGCCTATTTAAGTAGTTGTTTACAAGTTCCTCTAGGATTGCATGGCGGGGCGTTACACCTCGCTTCAGTATGAAGCGAGAACATTACTTTACCTTTGCTTGCACCAACACCAAACCCAAAAATAGCACACGGTGTCACTGCAGCAATTGGAGAAGCTATGAGGACCTCCTCATCCGCCCCCACCAGCTCAGTTAGGGCCATGAGGTAATTACGGTAGTTTGAATCAGTTTTGGACCCTTCACCATCAGAGCCTACAGAAAGCTCAATAGGTGAACTGTAACATCCAAAACTCTTGTAAACCCTTTAAAGAACTACCTCAAAAGCATCAGGAACAGTACTCTATTCGGCTTGTTTCTCCTCCCGCTACAAATTATTTGAACCCATCCTGGCACTTCTTTGTACCGAGGAAGCAAGAACCATCGACTTACCCATCCAATTCACAAGTTCAATCTCAGCAAGAAAAACCAATCACCTGCAAATGAACATAAACTCAAAAAATGAAATGATGCTAATGAGCAATTTAGCAAGCATTTATCAAGCAAGTCGGTGCAGGGAACATTAATTGCTCCAATTGCATTTACGAGCAAGCGTGCGATTAGTGGCTAACCTTGCTACCATAGAATATCTCCAAGCTCATGGAAAATGATATACAACCCATCACGATTATCAGGTGAATACCGCTCGCATGCATGGAAATTAGGATTAGATCCATTGAAACACCTACGCCATTAATGAATATAACTTGCAGAGTGCAAATAGTCCTCATATGGGTGGATTAAAAATTTTGAATTTAGATCGTCAATGCGATAAGGACCTAGCATGTCGGACGACTTAGATCGAGTCAAAGATCGTTGAAAAAACCCACATCACCACTTGGAAAACCCAACAACCAATCACATACCTCGCAATTAGAGACATGCAAACCAACAGCAAGTCCCATCCAACAACCTTGTACTACGGAGCCAGGCAATGTGTCACCAGCTCATACACCTCGTGGTACTTTCAAAAACATTAATCCAATCGTGTGAGGCTAGCGAGGGATGGTCATAATTAATGCCCATCATTAAACAGTCACCATTGATTTGGCATCCATTTGTCACTGCTGGCGCATCGAGATAGGCCCCACCCCATTATATGTGACAAGTGGCAGTATCTTGCATACCTCGCACCACTTTAATGATGTCAGCAACAAACCTTGCGAGGTCTGCGAGGAACGGTCTAGATTTGAACCCCTTGATCTGACAGCCCACCAATCTACACATGGAAAAGTTAATTATAACAATGCGGTTGACTAGGAGAATGGGAAAAAACCCTCGAAGGCACGAAATTTTAGGCCAAAGTCTAAACATTGGGAAAAACCACCCATTTTAGGCAAAATAATATTAAAACCCGAATGGAATGAAAGAACCAATAGGTCGGGTGAAGGGGCCGATAACAACATGATAGACAAGGCTCAGTCAAATGACTTAAAAGACCAATAACCCCCAATAACAGGTCAACACAAAATTATAATGTAAGGGTTTATTTGGTAAAACCAATTTTAACATGGGTAACAAAACCCTAAACCCTAAACATTAGACCCCCAGTCACAAAAGATGAATAGATAGGCCCAAAACTAGGTAAAATTTTGACAAAATTTTAAAAGTTCCATTAGGATATAGGCCAAGGAAATGGTATTTATATTAGCCTTTTGAGTAATGTCATTACTGAGTGGTCGTGTCCAATAATCTAATAGTTGAGTAGTTTTGGGCTCTAGAATAATATCATAAGTGAAATAAGTAAATGGTAAATATCAAGCTTATAATTGGTAGGATTATTATCTATGATGGTAAATATACTTGTGATTCCAAGAATAATAGTGTTAACTCTACTAGAAGGAAAATTAGAATTCGAAATGTTAGAAAATATGGATATAACTAGCGGTAATATTGTGTGAAATTAGTAATACTATCTTTAGTAATTCAAATATTAAGTATAAATATTTTGAGTGTTATAATTATTAGTATAGGTTCTTAATGAGGGTATTAAATTAAATTTGAGTACTAAATATAATAATATTTTAATCATTTTAGAGTCAATACTAATAATGTAGGAAATGTAAATACAAAAAGGAATGGAAACAAATAAAGATAATCATAATAATAATATGTATGTCACCGGAATCAATGTTATTGTGGATATTTGATATTATCCTTTTCATTGTATGCTCCATGTTTAAGTATAATGGATAAGTATTAGTGTTTATGTGTACTTGTTCAAAAAAGTTTGTAGTTGTGTGTCTTTTCGTTGTATCTAAGTTGAGGAATGACACTATTTATTGGGTACTTAGATTAGAAAAAAAATGGTAGTGAGTTTGCAGGTGTTGTTATGCTACTACAATTACTCTACATATCTTGTAGGTGATACTCTTGTAAAAGATTAAACTGCACCAATGTATTTTAACCTTTGATTATTGTATAATATATTTAATTTCCTTGAAGTGTGGCATTTTCTCTTGAAATTTTTTCTGCGAATAGATCATTGTAATATAATATATTAATTTTTTGTTTATTTAATTTTAAGTATATTGTTGTTTTGATTTTTGTACATAAAACCTTTCTTATATTCTAGTGTATGAAGTGTATTCTAAACCTTTTCTTCCTTTCATTTTCTATCAAATACTAATCACATTAGATTATAAATGTTAAAGAAAAGGTTTTTTTGTGCTTATCTTTGATTGAGTGGGATCTTGTATAGAAACATATCTTGTTGTAGGAAAAAGGGAAAGTACATAAAAGATAAAAATGAATCTCACAAACACAAAATTTGAGCTTTGGAAGCTCAAGGTGCAAGATATGCTTATGTATAAATATATGTGGGTTATGTTGTGCAGGTCCAAACCTACTACTATGTCACATGAAGAATGGGACAAAATTGGTAAAACAAATGTTTGATTAGGATCTATTTTGTAAAATCTATATTGATGAATGCACATGAATAAGTGAACATTGTGTCTCTCTAGAAGAATTTGAGTGAGCTTTACTAGGCTAAATCCATAGTAAAGATAGAGGAAGAGGATCATTGCCTAATTTTTTATGTTCTCTTCCAAATTTGTGGGATCACTTGGTAATGAAAATAAGGAGCATTACCTCTAAAACAAATGGGTGAGGTATTTGTAACATTAATTTAAAAAGAGATGAAAAATATATTTTTTGAATATACCAAGGAACCATAAGGTATTCATAGAATAACGAAAGATAAAATAAGGAGGACATGAAGCAAGATAATTTTACATCCAAATCTTTCAAGAGATCTAAATATCTTAGAAAGACCAAGGATACATTTTACATTTGTGGAAATCTTAGGAATTTTAGAAGACACTATAATGAGGATAAAAAGAAGAATGAATCTAATGATGAGTTTTAAAATTTATCTTAGGATTATAGTTATGTGTTTATCGTAGCCTTGAAAACACATCCATCAGAAGGTGTGTATTTGTTCGATTTTGGTGCTTCTTTTCACATGAGATTGAACATCAATGTTAGTTTTTAAAATATTAATAATATGGTGATGGGAAGGTTTATCTTGGAGATAACTCCCATATGAAATTTTTTTACCACAAAGGAGTATTAATTTGATTCCATAATGGATGAGTGAATGATATAAATAATGTACCACATACCCCTCATTTTCCATGCAAACTAATTTATATAAGTAAACTTAATGATTTATCTATGCATGTTACAATATCAAGTGGGGTTAAAAGATGGTGAGAGGGTTTATGGTTCTTTCTAAGGGTGTTCATATGCGCACTCTATTTCAGCTGGATGCATGCAATATTTATTGCAATAGTTCTTATATTCCTAGATAGTGAAGTTTTCTAAAAAATATACACCTTCACCATTCTAATTAATAAATAAGTAAAAATTGAATCCTCTTCCAATTGTTTTCATTTTTGGGTACCTAAGGGTGCTCTTTATTCAAAGACCAAGTTACCAATGAAGAAGATAATTTTATGGCACTAGACAATGAGCTACATAAGTGAAAATTGTCTAAAGGACTTAAAAAATAAAATAATGTAAAGGGTTTGAAGATTTTTCTCTTGAGTTTTAATTATATTAACATTGAATATTTGAAAAATATAACCAATTTTATTTCTACTCAAGTTCTCACAAATCTTTTGTTGTGTTGGGTCTAATTCATTCTTATGGTTTTAGTCTTCTAAGCATTCCTTTAATTTTAAAATATTTGTATTATGTTTCTTTCATAGATTAGTGATCTAGGAGGGAATGGGTGTATTTATTTAGAAGTAAATTTGAAATATCAATCATTTTAAAGAGTTTAAAGCTCTTGTGGAAAATCAAGCCAATAGGAAGGTCAAGATTTTGATAATTGATAATAGTAGTGACTTATGTTCATTATATTTTTATATATTATTTAAGAAGAATGGGATAAAGATACTTAAGAAAACTCCAAATGACCTACAATATAATGTAGTTGCAAAGAGAATAAATAGGACTTTGATGGTGTGGACTAGGAGTATACTTAGTGGTGATGGATTGAAACAAAAAAAAATGAGGTAGAAGAAATTTCTAGAAATTTTTACGTTCATTAATAGGTCTCTTATATTAGCTCTTATGGATAAAAATCTTGTAAATTCTTGATTGGGAAAGAAACCCTCATTACATTTTTATGGTTTTGGTTACAAGGCTTATCCTCATGTACCTAGGGAGAGGTAGTCAATATTCAAGAACAATGTATTTAAGTGTATCTTCATTAGATATGGCATTGGTGTGAATGGGTATAGGATTTGGGATCTTTTAGCTCAAATATTTCTATACATAATAAGTGTTACATATTTAGAGAGATTACATCATATACTCCAACTTTGTAGCTAAAATAATAAAGGAAGAAATATATAGTTAATTTATTAACCCAAAATACCATGGAGATTAAACTAGAAGCTCGTGAAGTACTTACATAGCATGATCTTATTTAATTATAATAGTTTAGAAGAGGAGGTGGAACCTACACCTTAGCACTTGAGGAGATCCACTTGACATAGATAAAAAATAAACAAGTATAATCCTTCCAATATGCTTTGATTACTAACATACTGATAAGTGCACAAATATGGGGGACCAAAAAGGGCTCTTAAGTGACCACTTTTTTTTGAAATTAGGAAATACTGACCTTGGATGAGAAATTAAAGATAGTTACACTCAAAACTTGAAGATGCAACAAAAACAAGAGTTGTATTGCTCCAAATCTAATTTCTAAACTACTTTTTTTAAAATGGTAGAGATTAATAGGTTCACAAGGGGGTTCCACACAAAGTGATCCTATTTTTAAAAAAAAAACATAACATAGCTTTTGGTTTTTCTCCCCCCACCCCAAATTTTTTTTTTTTGAGTATTTCAAAAATTGCTTCAGTGAGAAATTAGCTAAAAAAATTTCTAATTTTTTAATGAATGAATGATTCTTACTAATTTGTAAAGTGGACACGTCTTGAAAAATAGAAAATTGAGCATTTTCCCTCATAATTTTTTTGAAAACTAATAGAAAATAATTTTTTTAATATGTGTAGAATGGAATCTAGTTTCTAAAAATGTAATTTATTTGAAATTTTAATGAATGGTTAAAAAATAAACCAAAAATACCACACATTGGTTTTTGACAAAAATGGATACACTAACAAAATAAACTAAATATGAAAACCTTAACATACTCAAAATGTGAAAAAAAGTATATGGTTAGAAAGCTAAGAGATAGCTTAACATTATTGTGGTATTTTTTGAATTGACATGGAAATATGTCCAAACTTGATGGGGAGCATGCTTGAGATTATGCCATTTTTTAATATTTATAAAAACATGTCTTTGGATGTTGAAAATTCACTCCAAAGCTTTGGGTTGGAAGCCCAAGGAAAATCCAATCCAAATTCTTTGAAATTTCCAAATAAAACAATAATGCGAGTGTGTTACAATGTTCTCACATTAATATTTTCTTTAAAAATTTATCTCTCCCTCACGTTCTCTCTCTCTCCTACTCTCTATCTAGCCTTCCCTCTCTTGATCCATTTATTCTCTCTCTCTCTCTCTCCTCTTTAGGTCTCTAGACCTCTCTACCTCTCCCTCCCTCCTTACCCCTCTCTATATTATTATTTGTTCCTCTCTAGGTTGTTACCTCTCACTTTTTCAATTAGGTACTTTGAATTATTTTTTAAGAACCCATATTTAAAATAAAAATATGCATTAGCATCGTGTTGTATCCTTTCCTTTTTCCATATATTTAATAGTTCATTCCATACAAGATGTCACACTAGCAATAACTTAAGACAAAACTTTCGCACCAAATTTGAATATGCACCATCCAAGGTATTGCAATGGACATGGATTCAAACACAATCAAAGAATAATTCTTCTCATTTCTCAAAAAATCATAGAGGTGGTCTCTAGAGTCCTTCCTAGGAAAAATTTCCATCTCCTTTCTTTCCAAGAGAAAATTCTAAATTTACAAGCTCTCCAAGATATCATCATAATGATAACATGGGGGACCAATTGAGAAAAGAGACTTGACTAATCTAAGTATCACCTTGCAAGAATTTCCCTTTTATCATTTTTCCATTACAACTAATGAAATAGACAAGGAAAAAAATCCAAGTAAATTGAATAAAAAACACACTAAAAATCTACTCCAATATTTTACATAGGATGTAGGTAAAAACAGAGAACCCATAAAAAAGTATTACAAATAAATCCTACAAAGGTAATAGAAGTCGTGGATAGTATTATAATAAAACCAAAGTGAAATATATAAAATTCATAGATCTTAAGATAATGCAACTTTGATCAAATATAATAATGAACAAAAATATGTTGATTAATATTTCCTTTGGAAAATATAGAAACAAGGAATCTAGGTATTAATTATTCAGGGTTTAGGGTTGAGGGTAAAAGTTTTATGGTTGAGGGCATAGAGTTTAGGATTGATTTTATAAGGTTTAGGGTTGAGGGTATAGATTTTATGGTTGAGGATATAATATTTAAGGTTTAGGGTAGAGTTTAGGGTTGATGGTTTAGTGTCTAGGCTTTAGGGCCTTGGGTTGAGGGATAGTGTTTAGGTTTAAGGGTATAGGGTTGAGTGTATAGGGTATAAGTTTTATTGTATTGAGTGTACAATCAAGGGTATAGGGTTTATGGTGGATGGTATAGGGTATAGGGTTGAGAGTGTAGGGTTTAGGTTTGAGGGTATGGGTTTACAACTGAGGGTATAATATATAAGGTATATGGTATAGGGTTTATGGTTAGGGGTATTAGGTATAGGGTCAAGAGCATAGGGTTTAAGGGTTAGGGTATAAGGTATAGGGTAGAGGGTATATGGTTTATGGCTGAAGGTTTAGTGTATAGGTTGATGGTGTTAAGGGTTGAGGGTATACGGTTGAGTGTATAGGGTATAGATTTTAGGGTTTAGGGTTGAGGGTGTATATAGGGACGTATATGTCCATTATGTGATAGAGGAATCTATCTTACATATAGTCATAAAGAGACTATATATATTATTTGAAAATTTAGTGGATAGATATTAACAAATAGGATTAATGTTAAATATAATTGTAGATAATATTTTGTCTAGTGTTCATAAGAGTCAAACATAGTTATCAAGGTTATCATTGGAAGCCAACCCAATTAGTTTTTAACTTTATTTTTCCTTCCTTCTTATGACAAATTTTCAGATGAAAACATGTGAGGTAACTAGACCACCTTTCATGTTGATAATTCTACAAAAATTCTTATATTTATATAAATTTAAGTCTTATGATCTATATTAATAACAATATCTTTCCCAAAGATATAGTAATTATATATTATTTTCAGGCTTGAATAATGAATATAACTCATTTTCATGCATGGGGTGTCCATAAATAGTATTAGATAAAATCTCACTACATGTTAGATGATTGGATGACCACATTCAGTAAAACTACTCCAAACGCATATATGGAGGCATCAACCTCAATTGAAAAGGACTATTTCAAATCAATAAGAACTAGTGTAGGTATTAATTAAATTCTCTACTTCAATTGTGTGAATGGTTGTTATAATCTCTATATCATAGGGAATTTTTCTTTTATTCTCACCTGAATACTTGGTTCACAGGTCATGCCAAGTGTGAGAATCCCAAGTACAGAAACCTCAAATAAAATTTTGATGATACTAAAAGTTTATAATGTTCTATGATATTTTTATGAGGTGGCCAATCTCTAATTACCTCTATATTTTTAGGGCCCACACAAATACCATCACTTTTCATAATGTATCTAATGTACTAAATTCTTTGCATACTAAAGGAATAATTTTCTAAATTTTTATCTTAAAGACCATGTTGTAGAGTTGAAAGTATCTATTGAACATGATGTGGATGTTCCTCCTCTATATTTCTTAATATGAGTATGTTCTATTTAAATAGAAATTAACAAAAAAATAATGAGAGGCCTGATTGCATCATTCATCACTCACATGAAGGTGGCAAGTGTATTGGTGAAGCCAAAGAGCAAGGCTAGCCAATTTAAAAAATGCATTTGGATTTCAAGGTATTATTTCACACATATAATGACTCAATGGTAACTTGGTGGTACCCAAACTTTAGTGAAAAAATATCCCCCTTAAGTTGATCCAAGAGGAAATCAATGCAAGGGTTTGGATACCTATTCATTATAGTGATCTTTTTCAAATCTCAATAGTTAATGTAAAGGAATAAATTTTCATCCTTCTTCTTAGAAATAGTAATTAAGTTTTCATAGGGTGAGTCACTTGGTCAAATGTTCCCCTTTTGAATTAATTCCTAAATCTATCATTTGATTTCCTCATTCTCTAAGATTCATCTTCTATATCTAGTGGTCCATTTGGTAATGGTGTTCTTGGAATGAGATCAATCAAATATTTTATGGGATAGTGTAGGATTCCCCTCATTAGTGAGGTGAATACATATAAATTCACTTTAATAATATCTATTTCATATATATTTTTGGGTATTCATAATCGTTGTTTTGGCATGAGTGGTTACTATAATTGATCTAACCTCCTTAGGTTAGAACAACAATATAAATACTCTAATTTAAGAAATAACATTTCAAATTATTTTAAAACAATAAAAGATATAATATTTGCAAATTACCTTTACTATTTGATACTTATATTCACCCAACTTATCTACCTACCTAAATATTTTACTCTTGACTCAATCATCCCATGGACTCTTGTTGTGGGTGCAGTGTTGTCTATAGGTTCAATCTCTTAAAAAATTAGTAGATATAAAAAAATTTAACTTTCACTTTTAACAATGAATTGTATACCCTTCTCATTCAGCCACATCTATGAGTGGAATATGATTTCCTTTTCCTCTTCAAGTAGCACTTTTAGGTTGAGGGTATATGTTACACCCCATCTTGTTGTTACTAATTTACTTTTACCTTTATGGGTAAATAGGATGGTAAATCCAATCATGATTTTGATGTGATTAATGGGATACTGAAATAGGTATTATGTGAAAGTATTGATAAATGCCTAATATGGATTTGAAAGAGTAAATATGTTTACATTGATTTCTATATGAATATGCTAAATTTTATGATTCATATGGATTTATTGTGAACATCTAACTACCATTGCAAGTGCATTGAGTTGGTTGCAAGGACAGGTTCATTCCTGTAGGTGGAGGAGAAGTATCAATCAGGAGAAGATCCTAGTTAGGTAACCAATAATGTAACCTAATTGAGCTTACACACACTCATAGTAGAATGGTTGAGTCTAGACATAGTTTGGGGGAAATGGTAATTCATCCTTAGTATGATGTGTTTTCATTTTTAAGGGTCATGATTACTGTTGAATTCATGCTTGGATGATGTTTATATGTTTGGAACTTATGAGTTCTTCCTTGTGTTTTATGCTTGATTGTATGGTTGAATGAGTATTTGGGATATATGCATATATGCATATATACACATATGTCAATATAAATGTACATTGGATATAATGGGATTTCCATATGAGTATGACAACATATGTATAGATATCCATATATGTGTATAAATATGTTTAGATGAATATGGTTGCATGGTCATAATCATTTTGGATACCGAAGGGATTATTTGACTATTAATCGTTGTAGAATATGTATATATGTCATGTATATATATGCACACATAAGCGTTAATGCTTATTAGAGAAGTGTATATATAATATATATATGTGTACATGTGTGTGTATATACACATGTGTTATTATTGTGAATATATAACTTAGTCGTAATCGTTTGATTATCGAATGGATTATGGATTTATTGGTTTGTTCGATATGAATATATATGTGATTGGAAATATATATATACACACACATGAGAATTAATACTTATATAGAGGAGTGTGTGTGTGTGTGTGTGTGTGTGTATGTATATAATATATTATTATTGTGTGAATGTTAACTTGTTTGTATTCATTCATATATCAAATATATGTATACGTGTTTGACATGGAATATATATTAGTATATATATACATATACATATATAAGACATAGCATTAAAGCTATTTGTTGACTTATATATATATATATATACATATATATATATATTTACGTGTATATATGATTATATGCTTGGAGATCGATTAACATAAGCAATGCTTAGAGGTCAATTTATTACATGAGCATGGGCCAATTTGTATGGAACATATACAAGCATTGAAAAGGACCAATATAATGTATATTGGAAAAGAGTAAGGATCGATTTATATGGTATGTAATACACAATAGTTAAGTTGATATGTAGAGTTTGACATAGTTGATGCTTTTAGATAGAACATCATTGACTTGGTAAACATCAATTACTTGGGACACCTTGTCATATGGCAATGGAATAATTACCAAACAACAAATATTAAAGTGAAATGCATGATAATAGGATAAGTGATAGCAAGGTAAGGAAATGGTCAAAGCATCATTTATGTGCAAGGTAACTCATCATTCCTTTATTTTCTACTGAGTATAGACTTAGTCAACTATATGCAAGTGTTACATTTTAAACGTAGTCTAGTTCAATGAGTAAGGGTCATGCCAAATAATAGTTGAATAGGTTTCTTTCTTGGTGCCATCTTATGAACTTGTTAATGTTGTAGAATTCCATTCTGGGAATAGTTCGAATGTCGCCATTTGATCATGTGTAGGTTGAAATAGTCTTATGCTGCTATCAAAACATAGAGGTAGACCTATAGCTTATTGTGTTGAGTAAACTCTTTATTTGCTTCCACATTTTGAGCTAAATGGATTGAGACGACTACATGGAGGTTGTTGTCTATTTACATGTATTTTCTATATGCTATGAAGACTCCATTCTGGTATATAAATAGAGAGACATGCTCTATCATTTGAGGCATTCTATTCCATACTATTACACATGTCTATTTTGCATTTTTATGAAATCTTATTTTGCTACTTTTTGTGGGAGCCTTGAGAGTTTTTTGAGGATCTTTATTATTTGAGTTATACTTGAGAGAAGCATATTATCATCTTGTGAGAGAGGTTTTGTTGAGGTATTGCTTGTGGGGTCAAAGCAAAGCTAGTAGGCTACTACTGGAAAGATGTGTAACAAATCAGTCAATTGGATAATCATATTATAGGCATGAGGATACATCTTCCTTTATTTGTCTTTTTTTATGAAAGATTGATTCTAGAGTGTTTTATTTGATCTATTGAGATTACTTTCATTATGGAAATATAGCATTTTCTTTGAAGGAAAAATAGAAGTTATTTATGTTGTTTTTTGAAGTGCTTGTAATTACTCTGTAATAAGGGAAATTTTTTGTCATAGGTATTAATATTCTAGATATGAATAAACAAAGGTAGCTTAAGGGTTACTCTTAGCTAAAGTTATTTGATTATACTAGATAGCTAGTGGATTACTCCTGGGTTGAGAAGTATATTGAAACCTAGTGAATTAGAGTTGCTACTTAATTAGTGGCATCACACTCTTAAATACAAAGTTATAGTATTGACAAGAGTAAAGTCATTTCTTAAAACCTTTTAGTTAAGGAGAGTATACTTTTGAATGGAATCATCTATTGTTATGATGATTCTTCAATTGAGGTCATTCATTGATAAGGTTACACTCTTAATGAGTATCACTTATTGTGGGTTGTTTTACTGAATGGGGTCGGTTATTTAATCTATGATTACAATGAGTCTTATGTATCTATACTTTAGACTATAAAGTTAAAACTTGGGACTATATTTTCTTTGAGGTGAAAAGCTCTTTTATACAAAGATAAGCTCATAAGTTATACCTAGGATAGGAATTTCCATTGAAGGGGTAACGAATGCTTAGGCTTGATTGGTAGAGATACCATTGTATTTTGGGAAAAAGGGAAGTAGGTTATTTTTCAGGTTAAACATTACCTATTGGGGGAAATTACCTAGGAATAGTATAAGAATGGTCATAATCCAAACTGATTCATAGTAGTGTATGTGAATGTGGGGACTATCACTCAAATTACTGAGTGACAATACTTTAACCAAAGTAGTGTAAGTTGCCACTATTTACACTATTGTTTCACTATGTTCCTTTTATGCATTCTAGTTCAATAATTTTCATACTCGTAGGAGTAGCTACCGTGTGATTAGGTTTTGGTTTTTAGGACACAAAACTAAGCTCAGATAGGCATTTTTTATGAGGTTTCCTAGCCAATCCCTTCGTCGAAGGTTAGGGCCATCTCACCTATGAGGTATATGTGTGGAGGACCGCATTTAAGTCTGAGGTTGGAGGAGAATATATTAAGTGATGCTTCTCCTCATCAGTCGACAGTCGAGGTTTGTAAATATTTGTGCTAGTATTGGGGACAACTAGAGTGTTTGCACCAATGACCAAGGACATTCAAAATGTATGCACTGATGCTGAGACATTAGGACTAGTTTGTATATCTTTTGTCAAATGAAGTTTAGAAGAGCTATGTTTGTATCATGTACCCCTTTATATGGAAGGATGTAATCATGAAAGATATACTTGAGTTTAATCATTATAACATGTATGTTATGGGAAGATTTGTGAAATTATAATGGAATGCAATGGAAGTTTGGAATTAGTGTTATCTCAATTATGCATGTAATTTAAATTATGGAAAGAAAAAAAAATTATTGCTATGTCATGACATCATAGAATATTCACTTAGCATGAAATTTTTAGAATTTTGTTGAGTAGAACACTAGGGTTGTTACATTATAAGGTATATGGTTGAGGGTGTAGGTTTTAGAGTTTAGGGTATTGGTTTTATGATTAAGGGTATAAGGTATATGGTTTATTGTTTAGGGTATAGGATTAAGGGTATAGATTTCAAGGTTTAGGGTATAGGGTTAATGGTATAGAGTTTAGGGTTCATGATTGAGGGTACATAGGGTCAAGGATATAGGTTTAATGATTAAGGGTATAAGGTATAGGGTCGAGGTTATAAGGTTTATAGTGGAGGGTATAGGGTTGAGGGTGTAGCTTTGAGGGTATAAGATATAGGGTTTAGGTTTTAGGGTATAGGATATGGGGTTTAGGGTATAGGGTAAGGATATAGGGCATAGGATTAAGGGTATTGGGTATAGGTTTAAAGGTATATGGTTTAGGGTTGAGGTTATAAGATATAGGGTTGAGAGTATGTGTTTTAGGGTTGAGGGTATGGAGTTTAGAGTTGTGAGTTTAATGTATAGGGTTTAGGGCCTAGGGTTGATAGATAGAGTTTAGGGTTGAGTGTATAGGGTATAAGGTTTAGGGTTGAGGATATTGGGTGTATAGTTGAGGGAATAGGGTTTAGGGTTGAGGGTATGGATTTTAGGGTTGAGGGTTTCACGTATAGGATTTAGGGTCAAGGGTTGAGGGATAGTGTTCAAGGTTGAGGGTAGAGGTTTTATGATTAAGGGTATTAGGAATAGGGTTTGTGATTGAGGGTATAAGGTTGTAGACACCAAATTTTGATCACTTGTGTTTGGTCAATTTATCCTTATTTCATCTAAATCCCTTTCCATTCACATTAATTAAATAATATTTAATTTATTTAATTAACATCATCCCCTTTCCTAAAGTCTTATAAAGCCCTACTGTAGTTAGTTAATTTATTAATTATATTACCTTCTATCCCCCTTCCTCTTAAAATTAAAAAAATAAATTATTTATTTAATTTTATTATTTTATCCCTCAACAAGAATTAAATAAAATATTTAATTCCTCCCTTTTTATCTCCCCTTGTCACATCCTCCAACTTTTTCCACTTTTCTCTTAATCATTTTTCATTAGCCTAATCCCCCACCTAATTAATTAACTAATCTCTTGCACATTCTTAATCCCTTGATTAAGAAAGGGATAAGCATCTTTCCATGTATTTCCCTCTACCATGTTTTATGTAGTCATGGATGGAGGGTTCAAAAAGAATAGTCCAAGTCATGCAACATAGAGTCAACACAATGGAAATAACACAAGAAAGAAATCTAAAAATATGAATCTTTATTGAATTGGAAATATTACATGAAACATATGCCTCATGGGTGAATAACTAGGGATCATAGGCATGTGAAAAGGGCATTCAACATTACAACTGGCCAAGCGCCTTATTAAGTCCCTCAATGGGGTAATGTGAAACTTCTAAACTCTAATCATGAAAATTATAACTATTCTACTAATGAATAATTTATGATCCCTTACAAACGATTAAAAATTATTTTAAATATGATTCCCCAACTCTAACAAAGGTTCACGTCAGCCACACTTGGGTTTTAAAAACCTAATGAATGATCAATGTGGAGGTCAGCCTCAAAACATAAGAAGATAATCCTTCGAGAAGTGAGATTAAATGTGAATCTCCAAGATAGATCCTATTGGACCTAAAATTCTTGTATGATGTTCCATTAAGATCTGCACATTTAGTAATAGGTCTACACTAAGAAATTTGGACCAGGTCGGCGCTAAATGCTTTCATTGTGAGTTATAGTGAAATTATGAGAGTGATAACTTTTGGTAGACAAATCGAAATGATTTGGAATCTAGATATGTTGTAGATTTCCTTGTTTAGATGCTATATCCAGATTTGTGAGTTGAGAAATGATAATGTGATGAAATGCATAATGAAATTCTAAAACTTATAAGGCTAAAATGCAAGAAAAGAAATTTTTTTGGTTGATAGAAGATTTCTTTACAACCAGGGATGCTCCTACATCAAACCCAAGGTTGGAAGAAAAGTGATTCCCTCACTTTCCAAGGGCTAGAGGAAAACCAAAGTGATCCACCTCGGGATGAGAAATCCATGATGAATCCTCCACTAACTTATCTTTCCACTTCACTTAATATTCCTTGTACTACTTGTTCTTAGTGCTCCTTCTGGTTTTTATATCCAAAATTTTCTCAATCTCCTCTATTGGTTGATGTGGTAACTGTTCCTCCAATCCAACTTCTTTGTCACTTCCACTTGACTAGCCTTCATGGTACTCATATATGTCTACAATATTGAAACTAGGTGATATGCCCAATGTCTCTAGTAACTCCACCTCATATGCATTTTTGGAATCAATTTTCCTCACAATCTTGCATGGTCCAAACTTCCACATCTTCAGCTTATTGTATGTTCCAACTGGAAATCTCTCCTTCCTTAGCTATACCATGACTTCATCGCCAACAAAAAATTCCTTATGCATCTTATGTTAATCTACCTTTTTCTTATACTTGTTGTTCATGTCCTCCAAATACTTTCAGACTTGTTTATGCAATATCTCCATGAATTCTAAAAATTCTTCAACCTCCATACTCCTCTTATTCTCCATACTGATATCTCCTAGCTTTGTCACTCCTTTGGGGTATACACCTATCAAAGTCTTGAATGGTGTCTTCCCTATACTTCAGTTTACTAAATTATTGTATGCAAACTCTGCTTGTGATAGAACTATATCCCAATTTCTTTCTTTATCTCCAACCAAACATCTTAGTAAGTTACCCAAACTTCAATTTACCACTTCTATTTATACATCTATGTATGAGTGATATGCTAAACTAAAATTCACATTTGTATTAATCTTCTTCCACAATGTCCTCTAAAAGTACCCAATGAATTTGGTATCCCTATCTAAAACTATACTCTTAGGTAGTCCATGCAATCTCACAATCTCTATGAAAAATAGTTCAACAACATGCACACCATCATTACTCTTCTTGCAAGGAATGAAATGTTCCATTTTAGAAAAAAAAATCCACTATTACCTTTATAGAATCATACCCTCTTTGTGTTCTTGGAAATCCTAATATGAAATCCATACATATATCTTCCCAAGGTCTCCTTGGTACTGTCAAAGGTTTATACGATCCAACATTCTAACTACTTACTTTTGCAACTTGATAAATGCTGCAACTCTGAACATATTTCCTAACATCCTTATATATCTACAAACAAAAATAGTATTCACTCATCAAATCTACTATCTTGTCCCCTCCAAAATTTCCTACTAATCCTCCATTGTGTTTCTCCTTGATCGGATTCTCTCTCATTGAACTCTTCAAAATATATAACTGATTTCCTTTTAACAACATATCTTATTGAATGAAATAGTTCAACGATTGGCTCCAGTCTATCACTATTGGCTCCTTACATGCTCTCCATGCTTCAAAAAAATTTGGATCATCCTCATAAATGTGCCCTATTTATTCAAAAACACAATACTTCTATCCTCATCTTTGTCATCAAATTCCTTCCCTCACTCAATGCATCAACCACTTTTTTTGACTTGCCACTCCTATGCTTCAGCATAAAGGTATAACTCTATAAGAACTTAACCTATTTCATATGTATCTGATTCAACTTCCCCTGATTTTTCAAATACTAAAAAGCTTGATGATTAGTTTACAACATAAACTCTTTTGGAAACAAATAATGTATCCACTTCTTCAAGGATTGAACTATAGCATAGAACTCCTGATCATAAATTGAATATATTCTTTTGACATCATTCAAATTCTCACTAAAATAAGTGATAGGTCTTCCTTCTTGACTCAATATTTCTCCTATTGCATTTCCACTTGCATCATAATCAAATTTAAATACATTGCCAAAATTTGGTAATGCTAACATTGATTGCTCTATCACTTTCTATTTCAATAATTCAAAACTTATTTGTGCTTTGGATGTCCACTTAAAGTCCTTCTTATCTCCTCTCATTGTTTCTATCATAGGTGTACAAATGCTACTAAAGCTTCTGATAAACTTTTGGTAGAAACTAGCTAATCCATGGAATGATATCACCTCTCCAACTTTTGTCAGTGTAGGCCAATCAACTATTGCTCTATCCCTCTCAAGATCCATCTCAAATCTTTCAATAGAAATGAAAAAACCAAATTATACCAACTCTGTCTTCATGAAACTACACTTCTTGACATTAATCAACAACCTCTCTTCTCTCAACCTCTGCAATACTTGTCTGATGTGCCACAAATGTTCTTCTTTAGTCTTACTAAAAATCAGAATATTATCCAAGTAAACAATAAAAAAATTACCCAAGAATTTCTTCAATACCTCACTCATCAATCTCATGAAAGTGCTCAGTGCATTGGTCAATACAAGAGGCATTACTAACCACTCATACAATCTTTCATTAGTCTTAAATGCAGTCTTCCATTCACCTCCCTCTCTGATTCTAATATGATGATATCCACTCTTTAGGTCAATCTTGGTAAAATACTTTTCTTGACTCAAGAAGTCCATAATTTCATCCATCATTGGCAATGGAAATTGATACTTGATAGTGATCCTATTGATGGCTCTTGAATCTATAAAAATTCTCCACTCTTCATATTTCTTTGGTGTAGGTACAGTAGGTACCACACATGGGCTTAAACTTTACATGATCAATCCTTTCTTCAATAGCTCTTGTATCTACCGGTCCAACTTTGCATTCTTTGTTGGTTCCATTCTATGTGCTACCTTGTTTACTAAACTTTCTCCCAATATTAGGTCTATATGATGATTGATACTCTAGATTGATGGTAGTCCATCATGTACATTCTCTAATATGATATCTTCATAATCAGTCAATAATTTTTCTACCTCTACATTCTCTCTGGTAGAATTCTCTACCTCCAGTTTACCACCCTTCCTTGGAATCAATGCAAAACACATATTCCCATGCCTTGATGCATCCATAAATTTCCTTTGATCACCCAAACATAATCTTGTAGTGATACAAACTTCAACCTTTTCTTCTTCTTCTAAAGTTATCAACTTAATTATCTTTCCATTTGTAGTCATATTATATGTATTCCTTCTTCCATCATGAATTTATTTCTTATCATATTTCCATGGTCTTCCTAATAGTAAATGACATGCATCTATAGGTATAATATCACACAATACTTCACCCCTATATGATCCTATATGAAATTTCACTAAACATTGTTCATTCATGAATATCTTATGCTCATCTTGAATCCATGCTATCCTATAGGGGTTTGGATGTTTTAATCTCTTCAAATTCAACTTGGTTACCATCTCTTCTGAAACTAGATTATCAATGCTACCACTATCAATGAACTTTACATACCTTTCCTCTGGACTTACACCTAGTTCTTAATAGATTCTTCATTTACAGTGGTTCCTCAATTACTTCTTCATACATTAAAGATCTCCTCATCACCAATGATTCTCCTTTCTCAAGTTTCCAAACTAAATTTGGGAATTCAATAGGTTCCTCATCCACATAGGCTTCTCTTTTGATATGCTTAGTTTTATTTTCAATACTTCCTTGATGGCATTCAAATTCTCTATCTCCTTCACCTCCACACTTGAAATAGGTTCCTCTAAATGGTATCTTCTCATATATTCCTTCTTCTCTCTGGTATCCATCATTGTGGTAATAATTATGACCTCGTTTGACACTATGGTAGAAATTTCTATCTTCTCTTCCTCTACGATATGAACTTTGGCATCTTTTTCTTCACTCCAGTAGGGTTTCCCATATTTATTCTGATCTGCATAAGGCCTTCTTTCTATGGTTTGTGATCTAATCCTTTTGAATCTCCCTCTTGCACTTCTCTACCTTTCTTCAAACTTTTTGTTCGGCTTCTCTTCCACCTTTCATGCAAGTTGATATCCTTCTTCAATTGATGTCATCGTTACTAAGCTCAATTCTTCTTGAATGTTTTCCCTTAGTCCATTGATGTATCTTGCCACCTTTTATTTGCTTGCTTCACTATGTGCAAACCAAATGATCATCTTGTAGAATTCCATTATATACCTTCATAGATCTCTCCCTTTGGCTCAGGTTCTACAATATCTTCAGTATTTCAAGCTCATAATCAACAGGTAGGAATTGATTCTTCAACTTTGTAATCATTATATCCCATTTGATAATTTTCCCCTTTCCTCTTCTATTCCTATCCAATTGAAATTATTTCCACCATAGATTAGCATGACCTTTCAAAAAATAGTTCGTAAATCTCACTCTTTCTAGATCTTCAGTTTCTTTGAATATTCAAAGTATTCTTCCATTTCATTGATCTAATAAATCAATTCTTCAAGGTTTAAATTTCCTGTGTAATTTTGAATTTCAACTCTAGGTCACTTACCAATTTTAGAGATCACCTTCAACATATTCATCTAATCCAATTATTTTTCATCATCATCTATGGTTTCTTTAATTTGATTCACAACATGATCTAGTTCATCATCACTTTCATTTGCATTCCTAGGGTTTATGCCTCACCTTTTATCTTCCTCAACAAAATCGAATTGGACTCACATTTCTCAAATCATTTCCAACATTTCATCCATTCTTCCAGCAACATTCGCCATAGTAGGCACTCTCATCGGTGGCATATCTCCCCTTGAACTCAGTGCAGCTGCCTCAATTCAGTGATCTGGCTACAAGGGTTTCAACTACCTCACAATTGGTTATCGGTTGAAAACACATGCAATATGCCTCAGGTCAGTGATCTATTCACCTCAAGGAATGTCTTCAGGACTCAAAAAATTGCTCTGATACCACTTGGTGTAGTCACGGATGGAGGTTTTAGAAAGAACAGTCGAAGACATGCAACATATAGTCAACACAATGAAAATAACATAAGAAAGTAATCTAAAAATATGAATCCTTATTAAATTCGAAATCTTACATGCAATAGGGTGATCCCACAAAGCTGGTTTACAATTTCTGAGAGGAACTAATTTTTGCTGAAATCACATATTTTTAGAAAATATAATGATTTAAGCCTTTAAAATTTCCATTTTAAGGATTCCAACCGAAGAGGGTTTGATCAAACCACCTTAGATCAAACCCCCTTGGATAGAACCTCACTATTTTTAAACCATACCTATAAATGAGTCTCCTTTACACCTATCAAAATGCTAATAAAAAATCACGTTTGATTTACCTTTTGGGGGATCAAATGAATTCATTTAAAATTTATTTCAAATTATTATGGTAGTCATCGAAATGATCTATCCCACGAATATAAATTTAATATGTTTTGGTTTTATTATGTATGTGTTTTTTTAGTTTTCTTAAACATAGATTTTTCACCGAAAATAAAGCTCTTTGTTTTGCACATGTGGAAAAATAGAAAATTATCAAATTAAATTTTTAAAAAATATGTTCGTGCTGGGTATTGATGTCCTTGATCCATTTGAAAAAAAAAATTGAATTTCAATACATACAAAAAAAGTTATGTTGTATACAGTCCGCCTATGTCTGAATTGCGATTGGTTTGACTTTGAAACTATATTAAGGAAAAATAATTCAATAAAAAACTATGATACCAAATGAAAGTGCTAGATATCATAGTTACAAATGTAAATTTGAAAAAATTAGAATTTATACAAAAAAAATTATGTTGTATACGGTGAGCGTCACTTTTTAAAAATGTTGTTTTCTGAAAAAAACCAGTTTTCGTGGGAGATGGAAAAAGAAATGCAATATTATTCCAAAAATTTTGCAAAAAATATTTTTAGAATCTACAAAAAAAATGTGATGAGACTCTAGTTTACATCATCTTGAAATTCCTCACGGTTTAGCCACTATAGGTGCCTGAATGTGAAGATTTAGTTAAAAATAATAATTTCAGTGTCCAGTTTGGCCAAAAATTGTAAACCACTATTGTGGGATCACCCAACATATACCTCATGGGAAAATAAGTAGGAATCACAAGCCTATCACAAGGGAATTCAACATTACAAATGGCTAAGGGCCTTATTACAATCCCTCAATGGGGTAATGTGAAACTTCTAAACTCTTATCATGAAAATCATAACTAGTCTACTTATGAATAACTGATGATCCCTTCTAAATGATTATAAATTCTTTTAAATATGATTCCCCAGCTTCAAAAAAGGTCCACATAAACCACAAGGATTTACAAAACCTGATGAATGATCAATGTGAAGGTCAGCCTCAAAAAATAAGAAGATAATCCTTCATGAAGTGAAATGAATTGTGAATCTCCAAGATAGATCCCATCGGACCCAAAATTCTTGTATGATGTTCCATTAAGCTCCGCACATCCAAGAATAGTTCCACACAAATAAATATGGACTAGTTCAGCTCCAAACGCTCTGATTGTGAGTTATAGTGAAATTTTGATAGCAATAACTTTCAATAAACAAATGCAAATGATCTGGAATCTGGATATGATGTAGATGTCCCCATGTAGATGCTATATCCAACTCCACGAGTAAAGAAATGATAATGCAGTGAAATATAGAATGAAATTTTGAAACTGCTACCGATGGAAATGCAAGAAAAGAAATGTTTTTGGTTGATTCAAGATTGCTTTACAACCATGGATTCTCCTACATCAATGTCTAGTTAGCCTTAAGGACTTTCTCTTTCTTGAGAGACAACCCCACATGAGTTTTTTTCCTAAAGTAATTTTAAATTCCTTTGTATTCCTTCCCTACAATCATTATGGAAGATTTTACAATAAATTCCTTTATGAGGTAGATCTTGTCCTTCTCTCAAGGTACTTGAAAAGTACCAATCCTCCTCTTAAGCCCTCACATAGTGAAATTTGACACCATCTTAGGCTTTGAGAGTTCAACTCTCCCCTTTCTTCTCCCATGGTGCCACTTTTCATCTCAACCCTTGATTTCTAGCTTTCAATATTGACCCTTGATTCTATTTACCATTCTATCAAACACCAAAAAACCAACCATTTTTATCACAACTTACATATTTGAGAAATCACAAACCGTTATGATACCAAAATTTCTTTGAGCATACATCAAAATCGTCATCATTAAGGAAAAATTCTCATCGAGCTCATCGAGCTCATCGACATACTTGAATTTTGTTTGTTTTGGAGAAGGTATGAGCTCTTTAACCCTAATCTTGATTGTTGCATGATTTATGTATTTTTCTAGGTTTTCTTAGTATTTCTGAGCACTTTGAATATGTTTTTCACTACACACATTTTGGCATGCCTTGTGGGACCCATGTCATGGATTTTCTAATCCTTTTATCTAGGATTTTCATGAGTTTTTGGTTGCATGTTCCTTGCATAGAGATGGATATGCTCTACACATACAGATCCATTCTGTATAGAATTGGCTCCATCTTTCATAGAGGCAGATACACTTCGGCTTATTTCCACCTAGAATCAACCTCATGAACAACAAGTGGCTATGCACTAGTATAGAAGTGGATTTGCAACATAGAAGGATTTTTTACATTCTAGATGCAAATTTGCAAAGCATAGGTAAATATGTCTTCACAAAGGAAGCTCCTCAAATAGGCAGATTTTATAATATAAAGGTGGATTTGATCTTGCATAGGAAGATTCACTAGCTATAGAGGTAGATTTATAAATGGGTGGTTATGCTACCTATAGGGGTGGATACGTTAGTATAGGGGTGGCTCTATACTATTCATAGGTAGATGCATGGGTAGCATATATTTGCTACTTTATTTCATAATTTTTAGTTTGTTACATAAACACTATACCCTCAACCCTCAACCCTCTACCCTCTACCTTCTACCCTCTACCCTCTACCTTCTACCCTAAACCCTAAACCCTAAACCATAAACCATAAACCATAAACCATAAACCATAAACCTCACTTGAATATACGTCTACCATAGTTGATTGATTTGGGGGGGAAATTTGTTGGGTAAAGTGGGGAAGATTTAAACATCAAGTCTAATCGGGCTCCACATATCAACAATTACCATATTACAAGGCTAATAATATCAATTTTTAACTATTTCCCATCAATGTGAGAAACAAAATTTTGAATTATCCATCTAGGGTTGTTCATGTAAATATTTCATCCTAGTACACATCACCATATATAATTCACAAAGTATCAAAAATAATTCTCCTTTTATATGTAATCATCCAATAATCATAATTAATTAGAATTTGGTATCAAAAATCTCTTAGCAATTAAGGATCAAAATTCATTATAAAGGTGCCTAATAATTACAATTTCTTATCATGTTAATCATCGTTTTCTATCAACATTCAAAAAATATTTCGTAATTAACATATTGAAATCAATTTCTACTAACACATAAACATACATGTCCACCCTATTTATCTCTTTACTACTTTTGTACCTCTATCTTATGGCTTAACTAGGGCACAAGGAAGACCTAGAATTCAAACCCTACATGGTGAACCCAACAAATATCCTTAGCATAACATTATTTTCCTTGACACATATATCTTTAGATAAACAAGTATTTTAGGCATTGAATATCATACTCTAACTAGGTTAGAATAAATATGTATATATATGATCACAACAATGGATAGGATCATAGTTTTGATTACATCTTGAACACTTAGACTCTCCATTTTTATCCATCTTAGATATTTTATAAATAATCAAGTACCATATTCTCAACTATAGGTAATTTTTATAGTGTGCATTGGCTGATATGTTCGTGATTGAAAAATTTTCATTGTATGCTTGAAGTTTTCATGTTCTTGGCCGACATGATGGTGGTAGTGTGTTGCAAATCTTTATGGATTAATCTTTTATTGCTTGGCATGTTCAAGGATATTGTTTTGGGTCCTCACTATGCTGTGACCAACTTGTGTTGGTGCGCATTAAGATTTATTCATATATTAAGGCCAACAGTTGTAATTAATTCTTTATTTTAGGACAACAAAGTTCTTGATGTAAATCCATGTAGCGGATATATATGAGTGGTTGTTTTCCTCATTTTGAGGTATGCTCAGTGTGTGCAAGTGATGTACATGTGTGAATAAAGGTCAAATCATTCAAGAGTAGAGCAGAGTGTGAAAGAGATTGGGCAGAGTGTGGAAGAGTGTGTAGAAATTTTTGTGTGCCTAACCAGAACTGTAATTAGTCTTTTGTAGAAGCTATTACTTTACTTCAAACTCATCAGATGGATTTAATTTGATTGTTGTATGTAAGGCAGTGATCCTTCCTCTAAGCAGTGTGCTCTAGGCAGTGTGCCTGAATGCAAGTGCATTCCCTATTCATTCTTCATTATACTTCTAATAGGGTATAATCTTGTGGACTAACATCCATCGTGGTTTTTCCCCTAATAGGGTTTCCACATATAAAATCTTGGTGTTCATGTGTCTTTGATGTGTTATTGATTTATGTTTGCATTGTTAATTATCGGATTTGAGATTTAAGGTTGATTAATGTTGAATAAGTTTGATTTTGGTAACAACTACTCTTTATGGAAAGTCAGAATGGAGTGTCATTTGAAGTGCATTGGTGAACCCTTCTAGAAGATTACACAAAGTGCATATACTTATCCTCTAAATGGTCCCTCCTCTGAAGATGAGATCAAGCAAGAAGAAGCTAATACCAAGGCTATTGAAGCATTGTTGAGTTCTTTGATAGATTCAGAGATGAAAAATGTGATAGGATTGAAGAGTGTACACCAGATTTGGAAAAAGTTGGAAACATTGTATGAAGGAGATGCACTAGTGAAAAGTGGTAAGCTAAAATTTCTAAAAGGCAAGTGGGAAGACATGAAGATGAGTGAATATTATAACATCCTCTCTTTCTCTCAAAAGATAAATGAACTGGTGATGAGCATTAGATGTGTCAGTGGAACCTTGGATGAAGAAGAAATTGTGGCTAAGATACTTAGATTTGTGCCTCCCTCCTACAAAAGAGCTCATGCTATTGATGAGCTCAGGACAATGACAAATGTGACAAGAGACTATTGAATTTTTTGGTTGCATTAATGATATGTGGTTGTCATTGATGTCAACGCTATTATAATTGATGATGCTTAAGGTTGTATATGTCGAAGATATTGAGAAAATTGTAATAAATATATTGCAGGCAGCCAGTGGAGCTCAGAAGGTTAGAATGTTGGGAAGTTATGTACATTGAATATTTGAAGGAGCACATCAAAGGGTTTGTTGTTAAGCCTATCTAGTGTGTTGCCTGAAATTTTCAGTGGTACGCATCAACATTTGAAGAAGTTATGAAGTTCTATATGTTTACAATCATTCTACTACTATAGTAGGTGTTCTTGGAAGAAGAGAATGAAATTATGGTAATTTCAGTTGTTGTGAATGTACCTATTTCATTCATGGATGAGTTTGGATTGTGCTCTATCCTTGTTGTACATCTGCATTGATCAATGTTCTTGATTGGATATTTTTTTGATGTGTGATCAATTTTTCATGTTCTTGGCCGACATGATGATAGTAGCATGTTGAAGATCCATAAGGATTAATATTTTATTGTTTGGCGTGTTCTAAGGTGTTTTTTGGGGTCCTCACTATGTTGTGACCGACTTGTGTTGGTGTGCATTAATATTTATTCATGTATTGAGGCCGACAGTTGTAATTCATTATTTATTTGTGGTTGATAGAGTAGTTGATGTAAATCTGTGTGGCGGATATATAAGAGTGATTTTTTACTCATTTTGAAGCATGCTCAATGTATGCTCGGTGTGTGCAAGTGATGTACATGTGCGAATAAAGGTCAAATCATTCAAGATCATAGGAGAGTGTGAAAGATATTGAGCAGAGTGTGGAAGAGTGTGTAAAATTTTTTGTGTGCCTAATCGGAACTATCATCAGGCTTATCTAGAAGCTAATTTCTTAGTTCAAACTCATCAGATGGATTTAATTTGATTATTGTATGTAAGGCAGTGAGCCTTCCTTTGAGCAATGTGCTCTAGGTAGTGTGTCTAAATGCAAGTACATTCCCTTTTTATTCTTCATTATACTTCTAACAGGGTATAATCTTGTGGACTAACATCCACCGTGGTTTTTCCCCTAACAGGGTTTCCACGTATAAAATCTTGATGTTCATGTGTCTCTGATGTGTTATTGATTTATGCTTGCACTATTAATTATTAGATCTAAGATTTAAGGTTGATTAATGTTGAATAAGTTTGATTTTGGTAACAACTAATTCGCCTCCCCTCTCAGTTGTCTATCCTTATTTTTCCAACAATTGGTATCAGAACTAGTTCCTCTAAAGAAGCCTAATAGCTTGAGGTGATCCGAGATGGCATCATACAAAAAGAATAGTCCTAGATTCGATGCTACAAACTACTCTTTACGAAAAGTCATAATGGAATGTCATTTGAAGTGCATTGGAGAACCTTTCTAGAAGATCACATAAAGTGCATATACTATTCCTTAAAATGGTATGTCCTCTAAAGATGAGATCAAGAAAGCAAAAGCTAATACCAGGGCTATTGAAGCATTGTTGAGTACTTTGATAGATTCAGAGATGACAAATGTGTTAGGATTCAAGACTGCATGTCAGATCTAGAAAAAGTTTGAAACATTGTATGAAGAATATGCATTAGTGAAAAGTGCTAAGCTGCAAAGTTTAAAAGGAAAGTGGGAAGACATGAAGATGAGCGAAGATGAGAACAACCTCTCTTTCTCTCAAAAGATAAATGAACTAGTGATGAGCATTAGATGTGTCAGTGGAACCTTGGATGAAGAAGAAATTGTGGCTAAGATACTTAGATCTGTGCCTCCCTCCTACAAAACAAGAGCTCATGTTATTGATGAACTCAGGACAGTGACAAATGTGACAAGAGACATGCTAATTGGAAAACTTGCTGCCTTTGAGTTAAGTGAATTTGGTGAATATGCTCCTAAGACTGAATCTGCATTCAAAGCTATTGTATCTGAAAAAAGCCAACAAAGATACAATCCAAGAGAGAGTTCCAAAAGGACATTCAAATATGAAGATGAGATGAAAAATATTGAAGATGAAGAAAAAGAATTAGAAGAACTAGAAGCATTGCTTGTGAAAAGAGAAGCCAAAGGTCATGGTAAGTGCAAAGGAAAGTTACCTATTCAATGTTTTTCTTGTAGTAAAATAGGTCATTTTACATCTAGATGTCCTGAAAGAGTTTCTAAGTACAAACCTGAGAAGACTAGATTTCAAAGGAAATGTTATTATGTTGAAGAAGGTGTAACTGATGAAGAATCTGATAAAGAAACTGTAAATGAAGATGAATGGGTATTCATTTCTATCAAAGAAAATGGCCAGGTGTCCACTGAATCTACTAGTAATGTGAATGTTGAGAAAGCTCTTGCAGCAAAAATTGAAGAAAAAGATGAGTGGGTAATTGACAGTGGATGCTCACATCATATGACTGGTGACAAAAGCAAGTTTGTAAGCTTAGAAGACTATGATGGTGGTGTTGTAAGATTTGGAGACAACACTTCCAGTGTGATTCATGGTAGAGGCACTATTTCTTTTGTTGTTAAACACAATACTGATGATGTTCTATATGTAGAAGGCTTAAAGAATAACTTGTTAAGTGTTGGATAGATGGTAGACAAGGGTTACAATCTTTAGTTCAAGGATGGTAAATGTAGAATAAGGGGATGTTCTGGAAATATGATTGCTTCAAGTACAAAAACAAAAGTTAATATATTTCATTTGAGTGCTACTAGTGAAAGTTGTTTAATTGCTTAGATTGATGTAAGCTGGTTATGGCATAGGAGGTTGTGTCATGTGAACTTTGAAAACATTGTCAAGATAATCTCTACTCAAGAAGTCGGAGATCTTCCTATGTTAGTGAAGACTACTAACACTATATGCAAGGAATGCCAAATGAGAAAGAAGACAAGAAATTATTTTCAGAGCAAACAGTATAGCTCTAATGGAGTATTGGATTTGATACATACTGATTTATGTGGTCCTTCCAGAATCAGAAGTCTACAAGGTGAAAGGTATTTTATGTTTCTCATTGATGATTATTCTAGAATGATATGGGTTGCTTTCTTAAGAGAAAAACATGAAGCATTAGAAAAGTTCAAAAGCTTCAAAGATGTGGTAGAAAATGAGATAGGTCAAAAGATCAAATGCCTAAGGTCAAAAAGAGGTGGTGAATTCACTTCCTGGGAATTCAATTCTTTCTGTGAAGAGCATGGAATCCAATGACAGCTATCTGCTCCTTGGACCCCTCAACAAAATGGAGTTGTTGAAAGAAAGAACAAAACCATTCTAGACACTACTAGAACCATGATGCTGGAAACAAATGCTCCTCATTTCTACTGGAGAGAAATTGTAAGTACTGCCATGTATACCATTAACAGGGTGAATGTCAACAGTAATTCTAGTAAGACACCTTTTGAGCTATGGTTTGGTTATAAGCCTACTATCAAATATTTCAAAATGTTTGGATGCAAATGTTACATCAAGAGAGAGATGATATAGGAAATTTTAATGCTAGAAGTGATGAAGGAATCTTTTTGGGTTACTCTACTAAAAGCAAAGCTTACCGGTGCTTTAATAAGAGGTTAAAGAAAATAGTTGAAAGTGAAAATGTCAAGGTTGATGAAGATATTGTTAGACCATCCAGATGTAGTGGATATGACTTAGATGATCAACATGATAATAATAACAATGGAAATAATGTTTAGACATAGAATCAACTTCGGATTGTTTCAGTGAACCAAGGGAATCAAGAGGCTGAGACTAGCAGAAGTGCAGAAGAAAGAACACAAGAACAAGAAGTCAGAGAAAATCCTAAAACTCCCAAGTATGTAAGGTGAAATCACTCTAACAATCAGATCATAGGAGACAAGAGCAAAGGTGTGCAACCTAGAAGAAGAATTTTTGAAGAGTGTTGTCTAATTTCCAAAGCCAAGCCCAGCAATATCAATGAAGCATGCAAAGATGAATATTGGATGGAAGCCATGAAAGAAGAGCTAATGCAAGTAGAGAAAAATGATACATGGGATCTTGTTCCTAGACCTCAAAACAAAAATGTTATGAGAACCAAATGGGTGTTTCAGAATAATTTGAATGAGCAAGGTGAAGTGGTCAGAAACAAAGAAAGACTATTTGCAAAGGGTACTCACAGATGGAAGGTATTGATTTTGAAAAAACTTTTCCCCTGGTTGCTAGAATTGAAGCTGTAAGATTACTTCTTTCTTATGCTACTTTCAAGAATTAAAAAGTCTATTAGATGGATGTAAAGTCGGCATTTCTAAATGGTGATCTAGTAGAAGAAGTCTATGTTGAACAACCAGATGGATTTCAACTGACTGATGAAAAGGATATGGAATGTTGATTGAAGAAAGCTCTATATGGACTTAAGCAAGCTCCTAGGGCCTTGTATACTAGATTGGATAAATACTTATTGAAGCTTGGATTTAGTAAAGGTACTACTAATAGCAATCTATAATTTAAGTTGGATCAAAATAAAGAATTAATCATTGAAGTCTTTGTCGATGATATTATTTTTGAAGTTGATGATGATTTGTGTATGAAGTTTGCTGATGAAATGAAAAGTGAGTTTGAAATGTCAATGATAGGAGAGCTGAAAATCTATTTAGGACTACAAATCACTCAGTTAGATGATGGAATTTTCATATCTCAGTCTAAGTATGTGAAAGAGTCACTAATAAATTTTGGCATGGAAGATTTAAAGCCAATTGGTACACCTATGGTAACCAGATGCAAACTTACACAGAATAATGATTCTCCCAAAGAAAATCAAAAAGATACAGGTCAATGATTGGTGGATTACTCAATTTGACTCAGACCAGGCCAGATATAATGAATGTTGTATGCATGGTTGCTAGATTTCAAGCTGATACTTGAAAGGGATAGTTGATCTTGGTCTTTGGTATCCTAGGGATGATGATCTTATCCTAAGTGCTTTCACTAATGCTGATTGGGAAGAAGATGTGGATGATAGGAAGAGGACTAGTGGCGGTGCATTCTTCTTAGGGATGAATTTGGTATCTTGGCTAAGCAAAAAGAAATTTTTTGTTTCATTGTCTACTATTGAGGCAGAATATATTGCTGCTGCAAATAGTTGTACTCAAGTATTTTGGATGAAACAAATGTTGAGAGATGTCAGAATTGAGTATGAAGAACCCATTTCCATATTTTGTGATGATTCAAGTGCCCTAAACATTTCCAAGAATCCAGTGTTGCATTCAAAGACAAAACATATATCCATCAAATATCACTTCTTGAGAGATAAAGTAAGTGACAAATAATTTAGACTGGAGTACATACCTACCAAGGAGAAAATTGCAAACATCTTTACTAATCCTTTGCCTAAAGATACTTTTGAGTATCTTAGAGGAAAGTTAGGGGTGATTTCCCCTCCTAACCAGAACTAAGTGATATAGGTCTTTGCATCAGTCTATGAATTCATAGCCATATCTTATTCTGGATTGATGTTGTGGTGGTTGCTACTCAGGGGGAGTAGTCAGATGATTCAAATATGTGATCAAAGCATGTGTACCTTTGCCATTGATTTCAAAGGGGGAGAGAAGAGCAATGTGAAAAACATAGGAAAAGAAGGAAACATGAAAAGAGTGTACAATCTTAGGGGGAGATTGTTGGAGAAGAGCTAGTTGGGTTGATGGCATTATTTTTCACATCATGTGTTGCCATCAATTCCAAAGGGGGAGATTTTTGGATGTTGTGGTTGCATTACTAATATGTGGTTGTCATTGATGTCAACACTATTAGCATTGATGATGCTTAAAGCTGTATATGTCGAAGATATTGAGAAAATTGTAATAAATATACATGCAGGCAGCCAATGGAGCTGAGAAGGTCAGAATGTTGGAAATTTTTGTACGTTGAAGATCTGAAGGTGTACATCAAAGGTTTTTTTTTAGCCTATCTAGTGTGTTGTCTGAAAGTTTCAGTGGTACGCATTAAGTTTTGAGGAAGTTATGAAGTTCTATGTGTTTACAATTATTCTACTACTGTAGCAAGTGTTCTTGGAAGAAGAGGATGAAATTCTGGTAATTTCAGTTGTTGTGCATGTACTTGTGTTGTTCATGGATGAGTCGACATCGTGCTCTATCCTTGTTGTATGTTTGCATTGATTAGAGTGTTCGTGATCAAAGATTTTTTTGATGTGTGCTCGAGTTTTCATGTTCTTGGCCGACATAATGATAGTAGCATGTTGTGGATCCATAAGGATTAATATTTTATTGTTTGGCATGTTCTAAGGTGTTTTTTTGGGTCCTCACTATGTTGTGACCGACTTGTATTGGTGTGCATTAAGATTTATTCATGTATTGAGGCTGATAGTTGTAATTCATTATTTATTTGTGGCCAATAGAGTAGTTGATGTAAATCCATGTGGCAGATATATAAGAGAAATTGTTTACTCATTTTGAATAGTGCTCAATGTATGCTCGGTGTGTGGAAGTGATGTACATGTGTGAATAAAGGTCAAATCATTCAAGAGCAGAGTAGAGTGTGAAAGAGATTGAGCAGAGTGTGGAAGAGTGTGTAGAAGTTTTTGTGTGCCTAACTGAAACTATAATCACATTTTTGTAAAAGCTAATTTCTCAGTTCAAACTCATCAGATCGATTTAATATGATTATTGTATGTAAGGAAGTGAGCCTTCCTCTGAGCATTGTACTCTAGGCACTATGCCTAAATGCAAGTGTATTCCATTTTCATTCTTCATTATACTTCTAACTAGGTATAATCTTGTGGACTAAAATCCACTGTGTTTTTTCCCCTAACAAGGTTTCCACATATAAAATCTTGGTGTTCATGTGTCTCTGATGTGTTATTGATTTATTCTTGCACTGTTAATTATCATATCTAAGATTTAAAATTGATTAATGTTGAATAAGTTTGATTTCGGTAACAACTAATTCACCCCACCTCTCAGTTGTCTATCCTTATTTTTCCAATAGAGACATGCTAATTGGAAAACTTGTTGCCTTTGAGTTAAGTGAATTTGGTGAATCTACTCCGAAGAGAGAATCTGCATTTAAAGCTACTATTTCTAGAAAAATCCATCAAAGATACAATCTAGGAGAGAGTTCCAAAAGGACATTCAAATATGAAGATGAGATGAAAAAGATTGAAGATGAAGAAAGAGAATTAGAATAACTGGAAGCATTGATTGTGAAAAGAGAATCCAGAGGTCATGGTAAGTACAAAGGAAAGTTACCTATCAAATGTTTTTCTTGTAATAAAATAGGTCATTTTGCATTTAGATGTCCTGAAAGAGTTATTAAGTACAAACCTGAGAAGACTAGATTTCAAAGGAAATGCTATTATGCTGAAGAAGATGTAACTGATGAAGAATCTGATAAAGAAACTGGAAATGAAGATGAATGGGTATTCATTGCTATCAAAGAAAATGGTGAGGTGTCCATTGAATCTACTAGTAATGTGAATGTTGAGAAAGCTCTTGCAGCAAAAATTGAAGAAAAGGATGAGTGGGTAATTGACAGCAGATGCTCACATCATATGGCTGGTGACAAAAGAAAGTTTGTAAGCTTAGAAAACTATGATGGTGGTGTTGTAAGATGTGGAGACAACACTTCTGGTGTGATTCGTGGCAAAGGCACTATTTCTTTTGGTGGTAAGCATAATACTGATAATGTTTTTTATGTAGAAGGCTTAAAACATAACTTGTTGAGTGTTGGACAGATGGTAGACAAGGGTTACAATCTTCATTTCAAGCATGGTAAATGCAAGATAGGGGGAACTTCTAGAAATATGATTGCTTCAGGTACAAAGACAAAAGGTAATATCTTTCATTTGAGTGCTACTAGTGAAAGTTGCTTAATTGCTCAGATTGATGTAAGATGGTTATGGCATAGGAGGTTGTGTCATGTGAACTTTGATAACATTATCAAGATAAGCTCTACTCAAGCAGTCAGAGATATTCCTAGGTTAGTGAAGCCTACTAACACTATGTGCAAGGAATATCAAATGGGAAAGCAGAAAATAAATTCTTTCCATAGCAAACAGTATAGCTCTAATGGATTGTTGGAATTGATACATACTGATCTCTGTGGTCCATCTAGAATCAAAATTATTCAAGGTGAAAGGTATTTATTGTTGATCATTGATGATTAATCTATTATGATATGGGTTGCTTTCTTAAGAGAAAAACATGAAACACTTGAAAAGTTCAAATCCTTTAAAGCTATGGCAGAGAATGAGATAGGTCAAAAGATCAAATGCCTAAGGTCAGACAGAGGTGGTGAATTCACTTCATGGGAATTCAATTCTTTCTGTGAAGAGCATGGAATCCAAAGACAACTATTTGCTCCCCAGACCCCTCAACAAAATGGAGTTGTTGAAAGAAAGAACAGAACCATTCTAGACACTACTAGAACCATGATGTTGGAAGTAAATGTTCCTCATTTCTACTAGAGAGAAGTTGTAAGATTACTTTTTGCTTATGCTACTTTCAAGAATTACAAAGTCTATCAGATGGATGTAAAGTCAATGTTTCTAAATGGTGAACTAGAAGAAGAAGTCTATGTTGAACAACCGGATGTATTTCAGCTAACTAACAAAGAAAACATGGTATGTTGATTGAAGAAAGCTCTATATGGACTTAAGCAAGCTCCCAGGGCTTGGTATGTTCAATTGGATAAATACTTATTGAAGCTTGGATTCAGTAAAGGTCCTATTGATAGCAATTTGTATTTCAATTTGGATCAAAATAAATAATTAATCATTGAAGTCTTTATTGATGATATTATTTTTGAAGGTGATGTTGATTTTTGTATGAAGTTTGTTGATGAAATACAAAGTGAGTTTGAAATGTCAATGATAGGAGAGATGAAATTCTTTTTAGGATTGTAAATCACTTGATTAGATGATGGAATTTTTGTATCTCAATCTAAATATGTAAAAGAGCTATTGAAAAATTTTGGCATGGAAGATTCAAAGCCAGTTGGTACACCTATGGTAACCGGATGCAAACTTACATAGAATGATGATTTTCATAAAGAAAATCAAACAAGATACAGGTCAATGATTGGAGGATTACTCTATTTGACTCAGACCAAGCCAGATATAATGAATGTTGTATGCATGGTTGCTATATATCAACCTAATCCTAAAGAGTCTCATGTAACTATTGTGAAAAGAATCTTCAGATACCTAAAAGGGATAGTTGACTTTGGTCTATGGTATCCAAAGGATGATGATCTTATCCTAAGTTCTTTTACTGATGCAGATTGGGTAGGATATGTGGATGATAGGAAGAATACCAGTGGTGGTGCATTCTTCTTAGAGAAGAAGTTGGTTGCTTGGCTAAGAAAAAAATAGAATTCAATTTCCTTATCTACTGCTGAGGCAGAATACATTGCTACTAAAAACAACTGTACTCAAGTATTGTGGATGAAGCAGATGCTAAGAGATGCCAAAATTGAGTATGATCAACCCATTGCTATATTCTATGATAACTGAAGTGCCATAAAAATTTCAAAAAATCCAGTGTTGCACTCCAAGACAAAACATATATCCATCAATTATCATTTCTTGAGAGATAAAGTAAGTGACAAAGAAGTTAGGCTGGAGTATGTGCCTACCAAAGAGAAAATTGTAGATATTTTTACTAAGACATTTCCTAAGGATACTTTTGAGTACCTCAGAGGCAAGTTAGGGGTGATTTCCCCTCCTGATCAGAACTAAGTGATGTAGGTCTTTGCATCAGTCTGTGGATTCACAACCATATCTTATTCCAGATTGATGTTGTGGTGGCTGCTACTCATGGGGAGTAGTCAGATGATTCAAATATGTGATCAGAGCATGTGTACCTTTTCCATTGATGTAAAAGGGGGAGAAGAACAATGTGAAAAACATGGGAGAAGAAGGAAACAAGAAAAGAGTGCACAATCTAAGGGGGAGATTGTTGGAGAAGAGCTAGGTGGGTTGATGGCATTATTTTTCACATCATGTGTTGCCATCAATGCTAAAGGGGGACATTTTTGGATTTTGTGGTTGCATTGTTGATATGTGGTTTTCAATGATCTCAACACTATTAGCATTGATGATGCTTAAGGTTGTATATGTCGAAGATATTGAGAAAATTGTAATAAATATATTGCAGCCAGCCAGTGGAGCTGAGAAGGTCTGAATGTTGGAAAGTTTTGTATGTTGAAGATTTGAAGGCGTGCATCAAAGGGTTTTTTGTTGATCCTATCTAGTGTTTTGTCTGAAAGTTTCAATGGTACACATCAAGAATTATGGAAGTTATGAAGTTTTGTGTTCCTACAATTATTCAGCTATTGTAGCAGGTGTTTCAGGAAGATGAAATTGCAAGTCTGGTAAATTGCATTGTTGTGTGCATTGCTTTAATGTTCAGAGATGTTTCTAGATCATGCTCTATCACTTCGGTATGTCCGCATTGGCTGACATTTTCATGATTAAAGATTTTTCATTGTATGCTTGAATTTTTCATGTTCTTGGTCGACATGATGGTGGTAGCATGTTGCAGATCTTTATGGATTAATCTTTTATTGTTTTGCATGTTCAAGAATATTGTTTTGGGTCCTCACTATGGTGTGACCAACTTGTGTTGGTGCGTATTAATATTTATTCATATATTAAGGCCGACAGTTGTAATTCATTCTTTATTTTAGGCCGACAAAGTTGTTGATGTAAATCTATGTAGTAGATATATATGAGTGGTTTTTTTCCTCATTTTGAGGTATGCTCGGTGTGTGAAAGTGATGTACATGTGTGAATAAAGGTCAAATCATTCAAGAGCAGAGAAAAGTGTGAAAGAGATTGAGCAAAGTGTGGAAGAGTGTGTAGAAGTTTTTGTGTGCCTAACCAAAACTATAATAAGGCTTTTGTAGAAGCTATTACTTTAGTTCAAACTCATCAGATGGATTTAATCTAATTATTGTATGTAAGGCAGTGAGCCTTCCTATGAACAGTGTGCCTGAATGCAAGTGCATTCCCTATTCATTCTTCATTATACTTCTAACAGGTATAATCTTGTGGATTAACATCCACCATGGTTTTTCCCCTAACAAGGTTTCCACGTATAAAATCTTGGTGTTCATGTGTCTCTGATGTGTTATTGATTTATGCTTGCACTGATAATTATTGATTTTCCAACACATCCATGTAAATTTCCATGGAATCATGTGCAAAATTTAAGAATATACTTAAGACTACTCACTAAAATGTTAAAGGAGCATTACATAACCCAAATAGTAAGATAGAATAGGGATATGTACCCCATGGGTAGGTAAAATTTGTCTTGTCTTGATCCTCTAGAGCTAATTTTATTTGATTGTACCCACTGAATCCATCTAAGAATAAATAATGTTTTCCTTCTAATGAATCTAGCACTTGATCAATAAAATGAAGGGGGAAATGGTGTCTCCTTGTTGATGCATTCAATTCTCTATAATCAACACATACCCTCCATTTGACTCCCTTATTTTTCATAGTAACCAATGGGGATACCCATTGGTTGTTGGATATGGGATAAATAAACCCTACATCTAACAACGTTTGTAATTCTTTTTTACTATGTCATGTACAATTTGGATCATTATCCTCTAAGATTGTCTCGCAGGCTTGTAGCCTTCATTAATATAAATTTTATTTATGCATAGGTAAGGATCTATACCTTTCATGTCATGATAATCCTATAAAAATGTTGTTTCTATGTCCCTACATCATGGTTAATAATAAAGACTATTGTGTAGTTGTCATTTGGTTGTTGAAATTTAGTGTTCTACCTAGTGTGATATTTATGGTTAAGGTTGATGACTTGGTAGAAGCAATGTCAAGACTTGTTAAATTGGGATTGCAATTTTGGGGTAGTAGTGTATAAAAAAAAAGTAGACTCAAAGGAATTTGCAAGTATTATGTTATTTAAAGGACAATGTAAGCATGTGAGACAATGGTTTTGTTGGAGGTCCCTACCATAGGATTATTGCATAATGTTTGCAAGGACTTCATCTTCATCTTGGGTTTCCAACATTGGTCTACGTTTAATGGTCATGAGTGTTTGTAAAGAATATTGGTCATCCTCATCAAGGGCAAGCCATATAGTTTAATCCAAATTTGTATGTGTGGTGCAGGTGGGTAAAGGATCAATTTTTTGTCACATTTCCATTGGAAATAATCATATTATCATACCTACAACCAATGAATGCATCTACAATAGCCAACCAGGGCCTCTCTAAGATTAATGGATATTCTACAAGGTTTTCTTTAGGCTATAAGACCATAAAATCTATAGGGTATTTCTATGACTCTAATGTGATGACTAAATATTATATAATACAAACTCTAGTTTAATAGTTGACCTATCTCGTAGTTGTAAAATAGTAGGTGTAGGTCAGAGTTCCATTAACTGAATTTGTTTCATATTTTCTTTTTTCATAATATTTATGGTTGCTTCTAGGTCAATTAAGGTGTTTTAATGAGAGTTCCATTAAGTTGGACATCTACTACAAGGATCCTGGGTCTACATATTTAGGAGAAACTATATTGCCTAACATGATGTTAGCAAGTTGTCATAAGACATGTACAATCTAGCTGTCCTATTTTCTACTTGGATTTTTAAGAAATAACTCTCTCACAATTTTTGTGGATATTGGTACTTCCTTAATTGCTTGAATTGGGGTTATTTTATGCAAACATTTCTAAGTTGGCCCAACAGGTCAGATTTAGTTTTAGAATTATACTTTTTTATAGTTATTTTTTAGGGAATGGTGGCTACAGACTTGTGATGTTTTGTTGAGTCCTACTTTGTTTAGGTTCCTTTGGTTGTTTGTTCATAATTTCTACTAAGGGCTCCTCACCAATCAGATCTATAATGTGAGGATATGAAGGACCAACTAGTATTTTTCTTGAACAAAGGTGGGCATCACTCACCTCAACCCCATAGGTTGGGTATTGGATAGTGTCATTAGTATAAGTCTACTAAATAGACTTGTTGGTAGGGTTAGGTGTAGGTTGTGCTAGCAGTTGAGGTTCTCTTGGTTGTGATCGTGTGACCATGGATGGATTTGACATTATAGTAGGTTGTTGCAACTTCAAAGGTTTTTATGTCTACAATTAGTTTATATTTTGATTTTTACATTGTTGACTCCCATGCGACTCTTATGGCCACTAGTTTTGCTAGGGAGGCCACTAGGAATTATAATTTGGGGCCTAGTAAGGTTGTGGTGGCCATATCCCATATTGTTGAGTCCAATTAGGTGCTTGGGCTATTGTCCAGGATGGATTTTTTGTATTATTCAAGGGTTGAGTGTTCCAATGTAAGAAGTTTGAGTTACCACCTAGAAATGACATATTATAAGATAATGGATCTAGAGGAATACCTTTTCTTTGTCGCCAAGGTTTGTGATGATAAATGTAAAATAATTGGAATTCTTCATCCTTTTGGGCTTGAAATTCAAAATTCCCTTGCTTTTCTTTAGAAATGCTAGCTAGCTTCTTGCATTTGAAGTTGATACTCTTCTAGTAGCAATATAACACAAGTTAGTTATGGATGCCTCAACTTCTTCCTAATTCTTTTTAATATGAAAGGTATCCAATTGGGTATCTAGGTAGCTCATTATTTCCTCCTTCATATTGGACAAGAGGTTATTGATTTCCACCATTGAGACTCTAGTGGATGTTTTATTGAAAGAAGATGTTCTATCAAGCCTATTTTTTTATGGATGATCTAGAGTAGTTTCTGCATACTTTACAAATATTCACAAAAGTTAGTTGAGAGATATCTCCTACCCCTATGAGGTTTAAATAATCCATACAATATTCATGTACTCCCCACAAAAATACCTGTTTTAATGACTTGGGAGAGAGCTTGTTTTGATGTGTTTTCTTTAGATAGAATTGAAATATTTCCACATAGTCCTCAAGTGGTTCATATTCTTTCTATGACATCCTAAATATTTCATCCCTCTTCTTGTCTATCCCTCTGTAATAATATTAATATTTCTGCAAGAATTTGTCCTTCATTGTTTCCCAGTTGGGTACTACATTTCTTCTCAATCTCATAAACCATCACAAAGCGGCATCCTTTAATGTGGTTGGAAATATTTTGAGCCTATGAGCATCTATAGTATAATCATAACTCTAGCACAACACATCAAATTCAAATAGGAATGTGTTTGGGTCTTCAGTAACAAATCCATAGAAAATGGGTTATGCTGAAGGGGTATGTTCTTAAGAGTAGCAGCTCTTTCTTTGTTTGTTATTGGAAACTTAAATGTCACATGCTCTACTAGATTTTCCACCACTTCCTCATCCATGGTGTTAAAATTCCTTTTGGAAGTCTCCTCTATGTCTAGAGTAGCTACTAGTGTGAGGGATGGTTCTCCTTCGTCAATTCCCTCAATATTTTCTTTGTTTGCACCAATGCTTTAAAATTCCTTGTGACTTTAGGGGAGAAATCTTCTTAGAGTGTATCATTGCCTCCACATATAATGGTTCTTTAATCTTTAACTGGTGGTTCCTACACACTATTAGTGAATAGTTCTTTGTTGATTCTTAAATATCTATTGGTGCTATTATTGAAACAAAAATTACTAATCTATGAAAGCTTGAAAAGAATTTAAAACATAAATAAGAATTCTAAACTTAGCACCATCCTTGGTAATGACACTAAAAATTTAGAGATTCCTCTAATTCCTAATTAATTGGTGCAAATGATCATGCACATGGCTTAATGGACTTGAAGATCCTAAACTAAGAAGCCCATCATTCAAGAGAGGGCTTCATTGAATTATCAACTAAGGAGTCGTAGACTTTAGATGATGCTGGAAACATATATACATTTAGGGTAAATGGATACAAACAACTACCTGATTGCTACGGGTACTTAATGCTTATGACTATAACCAAATAACTATTATACTACAGTATGTCCTAATTTAATTAACCTCTGAAGTAATGAACACGGTATCAAAAAAATATTTCTATTTTAGAATTTACAATATATCATTCATAAATGCATAAACTAAAAACTACCAATTAAACTTGTAATGCACAATTTAATCTATCATTTTAAACTAATGTGGTTTTCTAGTACCTCAAGTGGCCCTTACTTGAGCAGTTGCACCCACAAAATATTCTTCAATTACTCACTTGGGAAAACATGTTACAAAAATATCTTCTCTTTATTGCATTCCAATCGTACATAGAACTATTGAATATAATCTAATATGATATCTTATTCAATCTAATACATGTGAGATCTAGATGTCCTTATCGATAGGGTACCCCACTATATAGTGTCAGCAAGAGTCCATTTATTTGTGAACTAAAAACAAAATTAAAGGTAGATGTCAACTCTTCCATAAGAATAGGAAGAGGACTAAGTTTCTAAAATATAAAATAATAATTATTAAAAAAAGAGTATAAAATTTGACAAGGACTCTGTACTCAACCAAGGTTAACCACTATAACTAAAAACATTCCTAGACAAAGCAGTTTCTATTATAATTATTTTTCCTATTAGGAATAGACTTCTTCTCTTTCATGACTTATTAAAATATAAGAGTGACACTTGGTCATCCATGATCTTATCCTTAAATGACTACCTTCACCTTCTTCTGAAAGTGATTATGTTGTAGAAAATTAACTCCTTTGCATCAAACTATCATCCTTATGCTATGGGTTGAGAAGCCTATTATTGCAAGTTGACAGGTTCCTTATTACTAGGGTTAGTCCTTATTCTTCAAGGCATTTGCATTGTTAAAAACTATAATTAAACATGAAATCCTAATAAACTCCAAACATTCATAACTCATACACACACTAATTAATATAAAATATATCAACTTCAAATGCTTTAAAATGCTTAAAGTATACAAAAGATCTAGTAAGGTCTTTCAGAGTTTAACATAAAATAAGATAAAAGTATGTAACTTCAACAAGGAAATACGACATTATTTTGGCTCATCGCTCTTCATCATCGACAAGGTGTTGCAAGGATACCCTTAAAGAAGGGAATTTGACCTCAATAGGAAAAATTGCTTCAATTTCAAAGACTAATGAATATGGTGTAGCACCATTAGGTGTTTGGATGCTAGTTTGATAAGCCCATAAGGCAAGGTTGAGTTGAAGGTAGCAGTCATGGCTAGCATCATTAACTATCTTCTTTAGGATCTTACTTGTATAGTTTTGTTATATGTCTCAGCTTGATTGGTGCCTTGTGGATAATATGAAGTGGAAAAACAATGATGTATATGAAATTGTGATAAAATACTATGAACATCTTGATTTTTGAAAGGTGTATTTTTGTCTATGATAATGGCATGGGGAACATTGTACCAAAAAAATAGGTAGTTAAGGATAAAATTTTCTATTTTTTTACCATTGATGTAGGTTAATGGGATGGATTTTATCCACTTTGTAAAGTACTCAATGGCAGTGATGATGAACTTGGGGTTGTTGAATGAGATGGGGTTAATTTTAGCTATGAGGTTGAGTCCTCATTATGAAAATGGTACTGGTAGTCAGTTGCAACTCTTGGGTTGGTGCATGAATTGGATCTCCATGTTGTTGACACTATAGGCGTAATGCCCCTCTACACTTCATCTTGACCATGTTGCCATATGTGGCTTGGTTTGTCCGTTTGAGTTAATTGCTTGATATCATGTTCCATGTAATGTGATTGATGAGTGCCTCTGTTTGATTATCTCATAAACTAGGGATCATCGGATTTAAAAGGCTTTATAATAATTTAATGAAAGCTTTTATATGGTTGAAAAATAAATTAAATAAATAATATTAAGGTAATTATTTGATTTTAATAAATTAAACTTTATGATTTAAAATGAAATATTAAAATAAATATATTAATTTAATGGGATTGTGCAAGCAAATTGTATGATAAATTAAATTAATAAACTAAATATATTAAATAGTTAATTAAGTGTGTGCAATTGCAAATTATGATTTACAAAATTATAAAATTAAAACAAGTTGAGAAAATTGTGAATAGTGGAAAAAAAATTTTTAAAAATAATAATTCTATAAAAAAGAGGATGGAGTTACGGAAAAAAATGGTGGTAATTAATAAATCAGACGAAGTTATCTAGAAGAGGGGCTTTTTAGTTATTTTTCAAAAAACTAATCTGGGAGCTCTACCGTGAATAATGGTTCTTGTTGTCGAAAATCTTCTTGGAAGCTGGAAAATTAGGAGACTTTGTAGTGTTGTGGAAAAATTTAGAATTGTGTTGAAGCTGGATCACAGTTGCAAGCTGGTAGTGTGAGCTCTACATCAGATCAATACTCTGGCAAGCGGGAGAAACCAAGTTTCATTGTTATTGATTTTTACCTTCGCTGAATCTTGAATTGAAATTATTAGTTAATGAAACTTCTAAAAGGCTCTTGGTTCCCTCTCTCTGCAAATTATTGTGGGTATACTGTAAATCCTTTATTCAATTGTTCCTTGAATATTTTACTGTTCTTGAAGTTATTTTCTGTTGGAACCCAATCTGTATTTGGGCGCATAGTGTATCTCCCTATTGAAGAGAATTTTTGTTTGGAGCCATCACTGATCCATTTCGTCCTTGCTGAGTCGTATCCCTCTCCTTTTTCCCAACAATTAGTTGTTTTAGCAGCACTTCAAATAGTTCTATGTGCTTGAACACCAAACTCTGCTTATGATTTATTTTAAAGACTTCATTCTTTTCTCTATAAACTTCAAAGGTTATGCGATAGTGATGTCTTGCAATTGTTATTTAATAATATTCCCTTATGACTCAGCCGTTGGAAATTAGATCTTTTCCAGTGAAGATATAGTTTATGTCTATGGCTATTGGTACTCTTCGAGTTCAACATTGGCTGGAAATTTCAATTTCTCCCTTGGCACAGTACTTTATCTAGTCTTTAAATCTTGTGCTTTAGAAGCGTAATATTCCTCTGTATTGGGTTTATATGTTAAATACCTTGGTGTGGATAAGTCTTTGGGCCGACCTCTACCCCTTATACTGTGTTCTCTTTTTAAAATTTTTGCTATCTTGAATCTTGGCTCAATATCTGAGCTTTCGCACTTGTGTTAGTACCCATATTGCAATTGGCAGCCGATGTAGGAACTCCTCTTAGGCAATCATTACCTTAGCATCTCAACCTTAGCTACAGAAAACATCGGGCACCATGGTGGTTTTATCTTCTTTATCTACTAGTCCCTTTGGCATGCACCTTCACCTCTATTGTTATCTTTCCTAAGTCAAGTTTTGGTACAGTAAACCCCAGTTGAGCTTTATGCATTATAGGTTGTTAATGAAATGCTTCAAGTTCGAATATATGAAGTCAATAAAAAGGTAAACTATGGTCTTTGTTTATAGTCTTTGTTGCGCTGTGATATATACATAATTGCGCATTCATTCATTTTATTAGGCATTGAGTTACCTGTAGGTGGCCATTTAAAATGTGTCTTCCTTTACTTTGGTTTCGATTTATAAATTCCACTGCTATTGATGTGACCTTTGATTAACATTGGCCTTCGATTTTCATTTATTACTATGTTGGTTACATATTCTTATGCACGCATTCATCGAGATTGATTGTATTGGGTTTAGTTATATATATGTGTATGTATTTCTTAAATGCGAATTTTGTATGTGATCATATTCTATATTTTGTATGGTTTCGATAGTATTTATATAAGAATAAATATATGTATATATATATGTATGTATTTATATATATATATATATATATATATATATATATATATATACGAAAACTATATGTGTGTATATATATATATATATACTTATATGTGTTTTTATATATATATATATAATTTGTATGTAGACACAAGTGTATATATGTACTCGATGAGATAAATGAGTGAACCTTGTTGTCTTGTTAATAAACGATTAAGTTAGAGAAGTAATAGAAATAGAGTGAAATTTGGATATGGATGAATTAGTGCATTGTGTAAATGGAAGAGTGGTCTAATTGAAATAAAAGATTATTAATTTGGTTAAGATGAATATTCTGTAACATGATATGAGTGCTTTATATATCAACTTTAGATTCTCCATTTCTATTATTGTCTAAATTGTCTATGTGAAATGAAGTGAATGACTGTTGATTAGGAAATGAATGGGGGGTTTGTTCTAATGTTTAAGCCTTCTTGCGAAGTGAATATTAGGAGTCATCCAGAGGCTAGGGGAAATTGTTTTCTTGATAGAATTCTTGATGATCCTTTATGATGATTGTTTTGTGATGAATGAGTACACGATGGTTCTTAGCCTTCCACAGTATATTCACCAATGTGGTTGGAATTCATGTGCGGGAAGGTTTTTGCCTCACCTTATTGTTTATATAAATAGATTCTTATGATTGTGCGAGTGGCTTTGCTTCTTGATTTTGTTGAGGTCTCCTAGTTATCAGTAGGGGAGTGGCTCTCAATGGGGGTCTAGCGCACAAAGGGGTGCCTAGGTAACCCATGTGGGAGTTTTGTAATTAAGTGATAACTTAGAATGAACTTGGGGGTTGGGTAATAATCACACTAATTAAGATAAGTGAATGCCTCACCCATGGCTCAAGTGCTTGTTTAGGCTTGAAGGTATGTTGATCTCGCATGTGTTTGTATGGGGGTCCGACAGTTGGTAGAGGTGGCTAGAGTAACCTAGGATGGGGGTCAAGTAGCTTAGGAAGGTTACACCAGGGTAACCCATAGAAAACTATGTGATGACACTGCTCTTGCGGCAGGTTAGTAACCCCTTGTCTCTTGTTTCCCTTGGATGTTGTGTGTGTCTCTGGAAGTGGGGTATGGTTCTTTGATGTGTATTTTACTTGTTCATGGTTGTCATGTTAGCCTTGTGTTGTCTATTGTCTTTTGCTTGATTGTGATGGTGGGACCCTTTGTTATCTCCTAGCACAAGGGGTGGACCTTTGGTTCCACATGGTTAGGTGGAAAGTGCAATGTTCTCCATTGGGTTCCCTCTCCTTGTTTGCAATTGTGTTGACTTCTTTTGATTTGAAGACTTTGGATTTTGTACCAGTCCATGTGGATTTTATTCTATGTAATGTATCATATTCTGATGTATCATGTATCATACTTGATGTACACTCCTCACATGTATATGAGGAGATAATGATGTTTAGATATACATATGTAATAATGTAAACTGATGATGACTCCATTATGTAATGGACTATGTAACAAATTTTTTTGCATATGTGATTAAATAAATTGTTTCAAATGATCTCTATTGAATAAATGTTATGGATGTTTCAGATTGTTTACTTGATTAATGAGAAGCTTAGATGCATTTCCTTATTGATGTTAGAGTTTATTGATATAATGATTTATAGTTTTTGCTAATCTAGATAATGGGAAACTAAGTCTAGCATAGTCACGGGCCTTGGAGGACTTAGATTAGATCAGTATTAAGTGTTTCATTTGCAATAGTGTATTTTATGCACTTCAAAAAAAAAATTGTTTCAGTTTATGTGTAGTTGGTGTGTTGTTCTCTAGGGTTTTGTGGTGGGGCGTTATAATAGGAATTCATTTTCAAACTAATGTCCATCTTGATCTATAGTATGCCAATAGTATCATGTTCTCAATAGATTCTTAGCAAGGGTAAGGCCACTAGAATGTGATCCATAAAAACCTTTGTGAACCTCATGTATGCAAGTTTTAGCTTCTTTTGAGTTTAAACATATAATTAATGTACTGGATCAAGACTTTCAATATAATGCGACACCAAGAATGGTGAAGTGGGATAAGCGATGGATTTTTTTATTTTGTTTAGTGGTTAGGTTTAGTGGAATTATTGTATTTTGAAGGTGTGTGTAAATAATGTAGACACCTAATTCTAACTAAATGATTAAACTAATTATTATTTTCACTTCATCCTAATAATTGAATAATTTCATATTATTTTATTAAATTCATATTATCTATTCTTCTATATTAATTAAATAATTGAGGTTATTTAATTAATCTATTAATTATTCCCCCATTCATCTATATTAATTAAATAATTAATATTATTTGATTAATTGACTAATTATTCTTCTATTTTAAATTCTAATTAAATAATTCATTATTATTTAATTAATTATGCATTTCCCACTTCCTAAATTAAATAATTGTTTTAATTATTTAATTAATCCATTTATCTCTCAACATTATCTTCTTCCAAAATAAATAAAGTCATTTGTTTTATTTATTAGATTCAATCTTGCACATGTAAATAATAATTAATTTATTTAATTTTTAAATACTCATGCAAATTCCTTATCTATTTCTCATCTCCAAGTTAAATAATTTATTATTTAATCAATTCCCACTTCTCGAATTAAATAATTATTTTTAATTATTTAATTTTTTCTCAAACATTATCTAAAATAAATAAAATAATTTATTTTATGTATTGAATTCAATCTTGCACGTTCAAATAATAGTTGAATTTATTTAATTTGTTAAGAAAATTTGAGTTTCTTCACAATATCTATTGTAGTTGTCGAAAGAGTGTTGCCACACATTCTAATTACTAAGGATAGGGCATCAAGATCATTGTAGGATAAATGGCATGGTGGGGGTTTCAAACCAAGGATCTCCTACAAAAAAATGGCGAGGATAAGACTCTATCACTTCAACATGCACAAGAGGCATTGGGAATGGAATTGAAGGCGACTAATGCCAGGAAGATAGGGGCCTAGAAAATGATCTTTGGTAGGGGCACTTTACATAGAGATCATTTAAATGAAACTAGCGGATCTAGTGAGTGATGGGAGGAGGTGGCTCATTATGTTGAAGCAGATGATTTAATTAATATCCCTCAACCCTTGACTAGGGGTTTGGTTAGGTCAAACTTTATTATGCAAGTGCAGGTGGATGGTAATGGAAAACAATTTACTCGACCCCTCCAATGTGTTGTTGTATCTCTAATAGTTGAATTTGGAGAAGACATTAGTAGTGAAGTGGTGGAAAGTGAAGTGTACTTCATAGAGTTGGGCTTGATGGGAGGTTCAAAGGGCTATGGACAAGTATCACTAAGCTACATGAGTGGATCTCTAATATTGGGTGCCCCATTCTTAAAGGTGAGATCAAAATTTATCCTCGTGCATGAGATTTTTTTGTGGTTGTGTCCGATAATGTTCAAGACAAAAATACTATCCTCTCTAACTACCAATGGAGCTGTGATCAACACCTGCTCATGTTGAAGTCGTGGCACCCTTCTTTCAACCCTACTACTGAGTCCTTCAATGCAATCCCAATCTTGGTAAGACTTATAACCTTGCCATTGCAATTCTAGTTTGAATCATGTTTCGAGGCTATTAGCAATTCATTGGGGATATTTCTGGGGATGGATGAGGGTTTATTAGATTACATGCATACTACATATGCATGAATTTTAGTAGAGATGGATAGCTATAAAGCACTCTGGGTAGATATATCTCTTAAAACTATTTTAGGGATGAGAAGTCAGCTGTTGGATTATGAGGATGTACCATTTTTCTATCGTAGATGCTACAACACTAGGCATATTGATGCTAATTGTGAAAAGAAAAAAATCAACAACCAATCCACATGGTGGAAAGATGCTTCCCCTCTACATTATTCAGTAGAAAAGGAAGTTTTGAGCTAGGCTAGGAAATCCTCTAAGGCAGCCCCAATGGATGGGAATGAAATCCATTTAGAGTTACCAAGTAAACCACATGCCTTTCCAAGGTCCAAGGTTGGTTCTTCTTATAGAGGAAGGGATAATATGTATACTAAGGATTCAAAATAAAAAATGGAGATGATAGACCAAACAAAGAGCTCGACAGTAATGTCCCCTGGGGAGAACAAAATAAAATGATTGACCCTGAGAGTGGTGGGGCTACAGAGGAGAAATGGATAATGGTGTAGAGGAAAAAGAAGAAAAATGAGGTTTCGTTTAACATGAAGCTTTGCTCCCACATCAAATGTGGCACAAACTCATAGTGGGCTATCATTTTTATGTTCATTAATAAGATGATTTGCAATCCAAAGGAGGTGGTAATATAGAGATGTTAAAATCTCCATTTTGGTCAGCAATATAATCTTTTTGATTATCAATGTAATAGGTGTTGCCCCTTAGCATCTATTTAACTATCAAAAAAATAATTGAATTTATTTTATTATTAAAAAGTTCATGTAAATACCACCTCACTTGTTAACTGATTCTTACTCTCAATTCACTAATCAACTAAATAAGTCAACTCCTCAATCAAATCCACTTCACTCCCACTCACTTTGAGTCTTCTAATTAATCAATTTAGTTAACTAACTGTTAGTCTTAGTTAACACTTCAATCAATCCTCTTAATTGAATCATGCAATCAATTATCTAAAATCATGCAGCCAGTTAACTAAAAATCAATTTCTCTCATCAATTCTCAACCATTCATCCTTTTCAATCTCTCATCTGATCATGACCGTTGATCAATATCAAATGTGAATATCTATAAATGCAACCATCCTCTCCTTCATTTTTCATCTCAGATTGTGCAAGAAGTATATACTCATATTTTGTAGTCTCTTGATGCTTATTATGTTGAATACAAAATTTGAGAGAAAAAACATATACCATTTCTCCCAAGATGATTAGATGAGAGTAATGGAGCTTCACATAGGCAAAACTGTATTCGTTTTCATGCTCATTTTAAATCAATTTACTTTTCTTTTTCTTTTTTTTTAATCTTTTTTATTATAATTTGTTTATTCATGCTTATTTCTTATGTTTTGCAATCATGTTATTTTGAGGTCATACATTCTGGCATGCTCGGCAGGACCCCACATCCCTAATTTGACATTTTTTTGAGGTTTTTGATGCTTGTATGTTACATTGACACTTTCAAAGCAAGTCAACACATTTGACTACACTCTTTCAGTACGTTTGCAATAGTTTGGCATGTTTATTATCTATACAATGATGCCTTTTCCATCTCGTGATGTATTTTTCTTACTGTGATGCTTTTGCTTCATTATTTTTCTCTACAAGTTTTATAGTGATGCTTTTGACTGTGTCACAATGCATTTATTTTTTGGTGAAGTGATTTTTTTTGTATCTCGACGCATTTGATTGGTAAGTGATGTATTTGATTTGTCATTTTTTATAATTAATTTTTAATATTTCTAGTTTGACTAATCTTAATGTGTGTATGTCTTCTTGAGCTTTCTAACATCTATGCAACTTGTGGTGAACGCTGGGAAAATATTTCTTTATAAACTACTGACAATGGATTTTGGAAATTATTAATAATGTAGGACCTCACACTTAAATTTTGGTGCACTAAAGTTTACTACAAATTCCACATTTCATTTTGGTACATTAAAACGTGTTTCACATTTCGATTTGGTATTTTAAAATGAATCCTACAACTTGAACACTTTGATTTGGTGCATAAAAAGAACCTACAACTATCATCTTTCAATTTGGATTTAAAAATTAATAAGAGAATTTGAATTTTGAATTCCAATTAAAATTTAACTCACATTTATATATGGGTACCTTAAAAATAATTATTTATCATGTCTAGTAGGTTAGTGGTTGTGCATGATCTTTCTTTGCACCTCATGAGATATGGGAAATCAAAATCACTATTGAATTGTAATATGCTTTTTTACTTGAGGTGTAACTATTTTTCATATGCTCTCCCCTCGCGACTCCTAAGAATGATCTTGGAGATTGAAAATAGCATTACTACCATTTATTTCAAGTAGGAGACTTGCTTGGGGGCCTCATCACCCTAGGGTTTGATCTCAACCATTTGTTCAAGAAAAATATAAAAAGTAGGGGAGAATAAAATTTATACTCTAAGGTATGGCTAGCATCCTTTAATCCATGTCTCATGACCCTCATTTTTTCAAGACATGTACAGGTGAAGAGGAGAGAGGATCTACCCCTCTTGACTTGAGCAACCCTAGATGGGCTCACTGTTCACTGATTTGTCTATTATGAACCTTGTTATCTAGAATATTTTAAGACCTTTTGGCCATCAACTTATAGTGGTGTAACATACAAGTATCAATGTGTGAATTTACTCACCATGTGCTTTCCCTTGTTGAGGTGATCAATATTCCTTGCTAGGATATTTTTATTTCAAGGTGAGAGGTATCAAGTTGGTGCATGACCTTGGCATACTCTATTCACTCATTCATATGAATGTATTCTAGGTTGGGCCTACTATAAGTTGATAAAACTGATCTACCACTAATCTAGGTTGTGTATCTATGGTGTGTATTCCTTGTTAAAACTACCTATGAAACCAATTAGTGTGGTCTTGTTGAAGAAGACACGTGAAATTTATCCACAAAATCTTGAGAGTTAGTCCTATATGCTATTTTTTCTATTTTATTTACTTTTTAGATTAAAAAACACAAAATCAATCATCAAACAGTTAGAATTATCAAAGCCTAGGTTGATTTTAGGTCCAAAAATTACAAGTTTCATCTTTGTTCCAAATCAACACGTTTGATTGTCATCTTTTTTGCTTCTATTTCATGTCAGAATTTCTATTTGTAAATCAATATTTCTGAGTTTTCATCTCAGTACATTTGTCTACAAATCAATATTTTTGTGCAACTCAATGCATTTGTCACATAGTAGTTTATTGTCAAAAACCTAGTCACAATTAGAGTGGCATGTTTGTTTGACAAACAAGAATGCTTTTTTCCATTTCTTAGCACTTTTTTCATAATTTTATGCTTCTCTCTATGGTAATGCAATTCTTTTGATTATGGTTTGATGTGTTTGTAAAACAACACATTTGACTATCAAGTAGAATTTCTAGAAACAATCATAAATGAGTTTTCTAAAGTTTTCGTCACTCAATCATCAATCAAGATCAAAGAATTATTAGATAGAGTTACTGGAATAATAAATCCTCTTAGAAAAATAGCAACACAAAAAATAAACATCCCATGTCATCTATTCATCTTGGGTCTTCTTAGAAACACATTTTATTAGTTTTGAACCAAGCAACAATCTCATCCATAATTAGCAAAACCAACTCATCCTATTATCAAGCCAAAATTAGATATTATCTTCTAGATCTCTTATCAATATCCCCTAATTTATTCATTTTCTTAAAAATCTATCAAGTTGTTAAATTATGATCAAAATCTATGAACAAGTTTTCTTAGTGATCATTATTCTACCCCTAAGTCTATAGTTCCTTATCATTCTTGTTCACTTGGACTCATTATTCTAGGGCAAGCAAGGATTATCAATCAAAATAAAATCAAGGTTGACAACTACGTAATTATTGTCTTCTTTAGGTTTTATATCTTAAATCCATTTATCAAACATCCACATCAAAACTTTGGTTCAAGTACCTACTTAGTGTGTCTCTTTTCAAATCCAATTTGAAAACAAAATATTCATCCACACACCACATCTAAAAATAGGAGGTTATAGTACCTTTTTTTATGCTAGTACAAATGAGATCCCAAGTTAAAATCCTAATCCAAACATGACAAATGTATTCATGGATCCATACTAGGAAAATGTCAAGGAAAACCCAAAAATGTACGAACCAAGAGGTGTCAAAACACCACCCCATTTGAGTACTAACTATAGTCTGAACATGGATGGGTATGTGTGATTCATAACACTTGAAGAGTTGGTTGAGGCCCAAATAGATGAACATGTGATGAAACTAATAAACATAATTCTAGCAGTCAACCTAGATTAGTTATTTTTAAGGATTTCCCAACAAGGAGCTAGGTTACCATCCACTTTTGACATAATACAAATTCAAAATTTCACCAATGAAAATCCATCCTAGACCTTGGGGGAAACTAGTTTTGATAATAATATACCACCAGATCACTTTGACCAAACCCTAATCTCACTACTCAAACACCTAATAATCCATCTACAAGTTCTTTAGAAATAACATCAAGAATTTGACAAACCATCATTCCTACCAATTCCACATAGGTAATTGTACCACCTATCCATACATATGCTCTCACCAACTCTACATTGGGTCATTATATTACCTCTACATCCATAAATAATCCAAAATCATCGTATCCTTCACAAACAACCTCACATAAACCTCCACCTAATAATCCTAATCCAATAATAACCACATACAAACCCATCAAATACACCACCTACTCAATACACCACCAACTCCATGACACAGTCTCCACAGGCTCCTAACTGCAATCCTAGCTACAACATACACTGTCATAATTAGAATACCTACTCTACTCCAAACCCCATTACATCACAATAATACACCAACCCCCTACTTACACGCATCCACAACCTAACACCCCTCCATAGTACCACATCAATACACCAATCCTAACCATAAAACCCCTCAAACGATTATTAGAATCCACCACCAACAAACTACCTCCAAGGTCAGCAATCACCATAACCCACTTCCAATCTAGCATATCCCAATAATGTAGCTCTTCAGATTCAGAAAATGCAACAAAAACTATCCAACATCCACATGGGACCACAAATAAAGAGCTATGTAGTAGAAAACATATTTCCCTTCCCATTCGACATGACTTTATATATGCCACCCTTTACACATCACTTTGAAATGCCTAAATTTAACAAATATAAAGGAAAGAGACATCCTCATGATAGCATGAGAGAATTATGTGTAGCTTCTTTAGAGTTAATGCATGATGATATTTATCTAATGTGTCTCTTCCTAAGAAGTTTAGGAGGGAAAGCCATGGAGTGGTTTTCTAGACTCCTTGGGGAAATAAGAACCTTTATCAAAATAGTTGATTATTTTATCACACATTTCTCATACAACATGGACCATGAAATGAAAATGATAGATTTATGTACAACTAAACAAAATGATGGAGAAACATTTTCCTCTTTCTTACAAAGTTAGTGAAACTTAGCTAGCAAGAACCCATATCACATCCTAGAAAAGCAATTGGTCAAGATGTTCATAAAAAAAACAAACACTAAAGTGGGTTTCCATTTGAAAATGTTGTGTTCTAATTCCTTTGATGATGTCATTGAAAAAGGACTTACTATTGAGAAAGTTCTCATTGTTGAAGAACTTGTCAAAATATTCAAAGAAAATAAAACCTATTCAAACAATTTGAATGAAAAGTACAACTACTAGAATAAGAATTAAAATGTTGTCAATGATGGTGTGGCTGATGCTAAAATGGCTCAGGCTATCCAACCCACCTTGTAACATATACCAATATAAGGAAATGTTCAAACATTAATAAATCTATAGGATACCCCATAGCGATCACCTTTTAGACTCACCAACAATCCAAGATGAAAATTTACTCCTTTAGGAGAACCCATCGAGTTTGTTCTTCACAAACTACTTCAAGAAAATATAGTCACTCTTCCATAAATCAATCAATATGTACTACAAGTAAAACCCACATGGTGGAAGGACACTGATTTCTATGATTACCATAGAGTAAAAGGACACAAAAATCCCAATTGTTTCAAATTAAAAAATCTTATTTAGGACTTAATAGAAAAAGGTGATATTGGTGTTAAAACTAAGCAAAATTTCTCAAAAGGAAATCACGTGATCTCTAAAGATCCCTTACATAATCATGGGAAAGGAAATACCCAAGGGGGTAGCTAAAGCAATAGTACTAATTTCATAGCTATCAACTATGATTATACTATTATCCGTAATGAGGATGTTGACAACCATGTATCAACTATCACTACAAAGAACCCAAAACTAAAATGTAACATTACAACACACAAAAGAAAAACCACTTTGAAAGGTGCCCCACCTAGAACATTTGTTACACCTCAATACAATATAATGGATCAGCTGAACCAAACACCAGCCCAAATATCCATTCTCAATCTTTTGCACACATCACCAACTCATAAGGATATATCAAATAAAGCTCTTATGGAATCATCAGTACCAACAAATCTTAATGCAAACTAGTTTCAATCTATGGTTGTTCATATCACCACTTCACATCATTTGAAATTTTTGATAAAGACATGGAATCCCATTAACCTATTCACAATTAGGCCCTTCACCTAGAAATATTTGTCCATAAACACCGCATAAAATGTGTCCTAATAGATCGTGGTGTTGACTTGAACATATGCACCTTAAAATTGGTGAAGATACTAGGATACTTTGAGGAGGTAATAGATTCAACAAAGAATATATTAATTAGATCTTATGATGAGACTAAGCATAACTCTAAAGGGAACATTACTATTCCAATCAGAGTGGAACTAGAAACCAAAGAAGTAGTCTGCCAAGTACTAGATCTTGAACTACCTTACAATGTGCTTCTTGGACACACATGGATTCATGCCATGCAGGCTATACCTTCTACTTTTCACAAGTATCTCAAATTCTATCACAAAGGTAGTGAAGTAACTATCATGATAGATCCAGATACTTTCCCAAATTTTAGCAACTTGAAAGGATATACCACATTTCATGTTCCTAACAACACCGAAGCATCATCCTTCAAATCTTACATAGACTCTTCAAAACTAGTTCAAACATCTCAACAATCCATGGTTACTCTTGAAGTTAAGGTAAAAATTGATGAAAAAGGGTGTGGGGAATATGATATAGCATAGTCTTTCTATATAGGTTAGCTTCCATCATCACCTAGATCACATTCGAAACTAGGTAAATCCCAATCAGCTTCAATCATGATAATCAAATGTAATCTGACTAACTTTTCCTAATAGAGAGAACTAGGCAAAGAATCTATTGATGACATTTCCAAGTGGATCTACAATGACAAAGAAGAGGATATTGTCATTTTACCAATAGAAAAGTACACTAAAGGATTCCTGATAATGGAACATATGGAATATAATGGACATACTATACTTGGAACATAGGAGCAAGGAATAATGGAACCTATCATAATGCTCATCAAACCTATTGGTGTTTCCAACTGTTTGTTTAGGTTTTCCTAAAATTTAGACAATTTTATCCATAGAAACCCTAGGTTAGTGGCCAATGAACAAGAGATAGATTTTACAAGTTCTCCTCTGTACTTTAGGCTCTGCAAAACCAAGGTGGGTTCCCCTATAACATATTACAATAATGATTGTTTACAATGATACCTTTGCTAACAGATTCTTCACACTAATCTATGAGAGGTGTTTTTGATGGGCTAAATCATCATGTAAATCCTTTGTATGACTTATAAAGACTTGTAGTGTGGGTTTTGAACATAAAACAAATGTAAAATATATAAAAGTAAAGATTGTTTAGATTTTACATCTAATTATTTCTCATATTTAAACTTTGGGTTCTAGATTGACCAATGCATTATCGACACAGAGTCTAAAAATGAAGTAAACTCCCACAACATACCAACCCTTGGCTTTTGATAACCTTACTGCATTACAGTAAGAAACCAACAAATAAACAACATTTTCAAACTACTTAAAGATCCAAATTGCAACAACACAACTCTAGATAAATGAACTAAAAGCAAAATTACTCCATTCCTTGAATAGAAGCAAACAATTCATACATCCATAACACAAAATGTGAAGTGTGAACCAAAAGATAATTGTCACAACCCTTCTTTTTAAATGAATAATTATTCCAAAAATATAGTATTTATCAATTAATGTGATACTATTTTATTAATTGAAAATGATTAAATCCTTTGAAAAATTAATAGTTATTTACTCATAGTGTTATTGAAGATAATAAATGTTACATATAAAAGAGAAGTTATAAATTCAAATAATAAAAATGAATAAATAGAGTTTTTATTTCTTTTATTTATCTAATTTAATAATATGAAACTTAATGAGTGTTACAAGAATGGAGATTACACTCTTTGCATGAAAGATTTCATAAATGGGGGGGAAGAAAGCATAACAAAGCTAAGTTCATGAGAGAATTTTTTTCATTTGCCTAGAGCTATTTTGGATGATAGCTCCATTTTTTTTTATTGATCGCTATTTAATTAAGGGCTGAGAGGCATTCTACAGTCACATAAGGGTGGAATGAACCTTCGTCAACAAAAACGAATCAGCTTAAAATTAGTGTTCTTCTGCCTATCATTATGGCAGCGGTGGTTACGAAAGAAGATAATAATAATATTTGTCATAGATATTAATAATATTTTCCATTTATATGTAACATCTCATAAAGCATGAGATATTTTCCTATCATGGTGGCAGCGTAATAAAGCGTGAGATATTCCAATCAACCATTAAGGTGCATTTTGTGTAACATCCGATAAATACAATGTCAGATATTCACATCAATCCATTTATGTGTTTGTGTAACATCTAATTTAATGCATTTGAAATTATACATAAGGTTTAACCATGCTCATATTCATGTATTTATATTCATGCATTTCTATCTTCGCCCATTTTTGAGCAGCAAGAATTCCTGATTAGCAATATTGTGACGGAGTCGTGTGGACCCAGTTTCATTAGTTCACTTGAAATTATTTTATGGTTCTTATAGTGCATCTAATTTTTTTTTATTGTTGTAGGTCTTCTAGGGGAAATTTTGCTCCTATACTATGGATTGGTGGTCATTTGGAATCTTTTTGTATGAAATGAGTCACAAGCATACTCCTTTTAGAGGCTTAAGTAGAAATGACACTTTTGAGGTTTCTTAGTTACAACAAGTTGATGGACTCTGTTCAAGAGTCTGAAATAGATCAAGATAGTCAGCCTCACAATAGTCAGAGCCATGTATGATTCATAAACCCATAGAGTTCTAGAGGTATACTTACAATTGCTTATCTTGTATTAATCGCACCCTCTCACAAACCATATTTTCCATTTTTCCACTTTTAGGAGATCCTTCAGTGCCTCTCTTTCATCAGGTTAAGGTTTTTTGTTTATAACAGGTTGTCAAAATGGTATTTCATGTGATCAATTGGTCTTGGGTGAGGAATCTCATTGCTCCTTCGGAAGATCCAAAGACTGTGTTTGTTTGTGAAAATGGAAAACGTTGAGGAATTTGGCTTTACTTCTACTCTCAATCTGTACCCTTTCTATTTCCATTTTGATGATGTGCAAGACTCAAACATGTCGAGGCTTTGTCAATGGTGTTCCACTAATATTTTGGTCATAGCCTCTATCTGGTGGTGTTCTTTGTAATGGTGTCTTCTTGAAATGCAGATAACAATTACATTTTCATCTTAGATCTTCCTTTAGATAGATTAATAGATATAATAACTGACACCAAAATTTTGATTTCAAAATTTGCTACAGTCGTCATTTCTGTCAGATGTATTATATTACTAGAATTATTTGTGGTTGTTCAAAGTGAATGAACTCATCTATAGGGAAGACACATGTAAAATGGCATACCACATTGATAAGATCGGTGTCATTGACATTGGTGGTAGCAACATGGATGTCAATAACTCCTAAAAATTGCAAGAAACCTTTGAAGATGGTGTGGAGATGGATAATTTTATTTGGTATGGTTACTAAACTAAAAATAACTTGTCTCTTTTTGGCAGAGGATTAGAGGATAGGAAGGTGCGCTCAATTTCATGCATTTGTGCTATTTTAAGAAATCAACACTTTTCTGCTATATGTTGATAGATGAACATTCTAGAAACCAAGAAAACTTTAGCAAAAATGAAGAATGCAGAAAGCACACTTTGTTCAAGGCTATTTAATATAAAAAAGGCTGGAATAGTCTTGTACCCAAAGTGAGTCTTCCCTTTTGCATTATTTCATTGGCGGAAAGAACAAATGAAATTGTTTTGATGTTGCAATGCCATTCTTGCAAACATGTCTCACAATATCGAATCAAGTTAAGTAATATGCAGAGTATTTCTTAGAAACTTGAGCTAGAGTTTTATTGCAAGAGTATAACCACATTATCTTTTCTTATTGGTAAATTCTTTCATTTAACTTTTTTTTTGCACCATTGCAAGCAATTTGAGATTGGTGGAGACAAGATGGGAAAGGTAACATCTATTTTCTAGGTAGGTAGTTATTTTTTGCATTTTTTTGAATACTTTACCGTATTTGTATTTATAGATATTCTAATCAAAAGATTTGTTTTCAAATGTACCACTGAGTTACATGAAAGCAATTATTGAAGATAATATTTTTAATTTTGAAATTTGAAATAATATTTTGATGTTATTGTAGAAAACTTTGAATTTTTAGTTTAGTGTGGTTTAGTTGTCACTCTCTAATTAATCTTTTCACTTTATATTAAGATCAATAAATTTTGTGAAATATTTTATTTTTATAATTAAAATTAGCACTCCTTAAATAAAAGCTCATGAGAGTCCCATGAAATTGAAATTTATATTAGGGAACATTTTAAAAGCAATATTCTATATTTTAGTTTCTAGGTAGATGTTGTAGGAAAGGGAAAATAAATAAAAATAATAATTTACAATGCAAAAAGATGAACTCACTAGAAATTAATTCCAAATTTATGTTAACTCTATTGTCTTAATTTATTTATTTTTAAGGATTTTGATGACAAAAATGAATCTATATTTTTTTGTCCACGGAGAAGCAAGTAGCATTTTAATTAATTTGATGCTATGAACCAATTTATTTCTACTAAAATCCCTAATGTTTCAATATATTTTTCTATGTGACACCTTGAACTATACATGCCCTCGAGATATTTTTTTATTCCTAAGTAACCTATAGAAAGTATCATTATACATGTTTGAAATTTTTGTCCATTATAAGGGTTTGATTACCGCTTTCATCTACTAAAGTTTATGCAAAATTTTGTGGCCTCTAAATAATAGCAAACTAGTATTGGTTTACCCATTTATTTCCTTAATTTTCCTAACTACGTATTCAGTTATGCAATTTCTCAACTATAAGGATGTTGAAATGGATATACGTGGGGTTGCATATCCAAACTAATTTATTTGTAGGAATAAGACTTATTACATGCTTAGCTTAATTTGTTAAAATTAGTGTTACAATTAGAATTAATAATATTTTGAGTAATTTATATAATCTATTTTTAATCTATAATTTTACAATATATAAATTTAACATTTATAATATAATTATAATATTAAATATATATTATTTAATATAATTTTATAATTTACTATATTATATAATTTAATGTTATTTTATATAAAAAAATTTATGTAATTTTATTTATTTTATATAGCTTTTTTTTAATATTATTTTTTTTAGTAATGATAAGTCTCCAAGGGTAGATGGTCTCCTTCTAGAATTTTACAAAGCTTCCCTAGAGTGGATTTGTGAAGATCTACACCAAGTCTACATGAAGGCCCTTGCTAAAGGCTTCTTGGGATCCCACATCAATCAAGGCCTTATTATACTGTTGCCAAAAGAAGGTGACAAAACATTGATAAAAAACTAGGGTCCTATCACCTTGTTGAATGTTTCTTACAAGATACTTGCAAAAGTCCTCACCTTAAGGCTTACAAACATATTCCCTAAGTTCATTAATACCACTCATACTGGATTTATTAAGGGGATATACATCCTTGAAAACTTGATTACCAGTTGGGAGGCTCTAGATTGGGCTAAAAGATCTCAACAAAATGTGGCAATGTTCTTGTTGGATTTTGAAAAAGCATATGACAAGGTGGAGTGGTCTTTCTTGATGATGGCTCTGGAAGCTTTTGGGTTTCCTTAAGAATTTTCCAAAATGATTAGTACTCTATTAAAATATTCCTCTGTCATAGTTGAAGTAAATGGTGCTAGATCTGAACCCATCTAGTTGGAAAGGTCAATCAGATAGGGGTGCCCCATTGCCCCAACCTTATTTGTGATTGCCTTGGATGCACTCCACTACTTACTAAGGGAAAATTTTGTGTCACCTAAATTGAATGGGGTGAGGCTACCTGAGAGTGGGATGTTAGAAACCAAGATCAGACATGCAACCACAAAATATCTTCCACAAGAGAAAAATAGAAAAAGCAAGAGCAATTTGCATGAAGATGTGCAAATGAATATATTCAGGAATTTAGAAAAATCAAGAGATTAATTTATTTATGAAAGAAAAGTATGCAAAACCCTAAAGGTAAAACCTAATGTTGACCTAAAATTAGCTCAACTAAATAAAGCTTACTTATTAATTAAGTAGACTAAAAGGCATGCACCTAATGCTAGGATGAATGCATGAAAGCATGAATGGCTCTTAACTATAAGGCCATGTTAGGTACCCATGTACAAATGCAATGAATGGGAAAGAGGAGAAAACCCAGTGGGACAAAACCCCCCCTCAATGAGATGACCTGCTATAAAGAAGCACTGGAAGAACATTAGTGGAGTAACACTGGAATCCTGAATTTGGCAAGCAAGGAAACATACCTTTGTTAACAAGAAACCATATGAGAGTCACTGAAGGACTCAGGCGGAATCATGATAATGCAATGGCAGACCCGATGCCAAGGAACACTGAAAAACTCACGAACTGGAACAACCCTAGAATATATGAACCAACAGTAAATGAATAAATGATGCCCCCATAAGAAGGAATGATATGATAAAAGAATCCAAAAGCTATGTGTATCTTGATGTCAATGCCAAACTATGACTAAAACTGATCCATAGGAGCAAGTACTATGAAGATTCTGGAACATTAACCATAAAATGAATGGCCCTCAAACTGAGATGTGACCTGATGTGAATCTGATGCAATTTAGGATCATTAATCATAGGCTCTCAATCTAAGATGTGAACTTTACCAAAATGTGTCAAGCTATGAGCAAGATGTGGCCAAAAGAAACAACAGAATCTAGATACAACTCATGCAAGTTGTCATCAATATGAAGATGAGATCAAAGTGAATGCAATGTAACTACACTCTAATCAAATTATTATGTAAGAAGCCCCCCTAATGGAACTTTATATAAGTTCATTTATTACAATACCCCATCATTGTAAAAGGAGAACATGCAAAACATGCATAAATTAAGGAGAAAATATAAACCTACTGCATGAAAACAAAAAAGAGTGCATATACAAACCAATGTTCACATCTGCCTCCATGATTAAAAACAGACCTCGGATATGTGTAGAGGACTGAATCAACTTTTCGGTGCCGCTTGAATCACAAAAAATGGATAATTAAGACAAAAGATATGCCCTTCGAAGCAAAAATAGCTTCATCTAATTTCAAAGGCCTGCAAAATAAATCTGGAGCAAAATCTATAGAAAAAACCTACACCACTGGATTGGGCTCAGAACCAGCTTTCCAACGATATCAGGTTTTCGAAAAACAAACTCCATATACTCAAGATATGACCATTTTACTAAAAATGCTCATTTTTCCTTTAAACGAAATATTTTATTAATTTAAAGATTAAAAATAAAATAAAATATTCAGCTATACCTTCATGGCACGAAAATTGAGGCAGCACAAAAATCGAGAGGGCACAAAAATTGATGCAAAATGGCATGAAATTTGAGGCATCCATATGGATCTGTACAGCAGTACGGATTTTTCTTGCAACGTTTTTGAAAATCCCCAAAAACACAAAAAGAAATCAATTTTCAGCAAACCCTATCATATTTTATATGAAAATAGGGGTTTTGGGGCCTTCCGAGCGCACTTGTGAGGTCTGATTTGCACTAGCATGCACCATTCAAGAGATCAAGGTGAAAATTTCTCAAAAAAAATGGAAAAACCCTCTGATCTGGCAAAAAACTATCGAAATAAGCTCAAGGTATGAAACCCTCGAGGAACTCCGAATGTGCTCTGTAATCAATTTCTCCAAAAACTAAGAAGGGGTTGCAAATCAAGGCTCTGATACCATGTTAGAAACCAAGATCAGACATGCAAACCAAAAAATACTTTCTAGAAGAGAAAAACAAAAAAAGAAAGAGCAATTTGCATGAAGATGTGCAAATGAATAATATTCAGGAATTTAGAAAATACAAGAGATGAATTTCTTTATAAAAGCAAAGTAAGCAAAACCCTAAAGCTAAAACCTAATGTTGACCTAAAATTAGCTCAACTAAATAAAGCTTACTTATTAATTAAGTAAACTAATTATTACCTAAGTAAACTTAATAAAGTGTAATTAAATAATTAATTACACCAACATGGGAGCTATTAAATATATAATTTGCTGATGACACATCCATCTTTGTAGAATTGGAAGAGGATAATTTTAGTAGGCTAATGGCCAAGTTAGACCTGTTCTACCTAGCTTCAAGAGCTAGGGTATCAAAAACTAAATCTATTCTATTAAGATGGCATGATGCCCCTTCTAACTAGTTGCAAAAAATTGATATCCAATGGGGGTCCACAAAATAATGTAAGGTACCTCTGGATTCCTTTTTCAATCTCTCTCAATTTCAAAGAAATGTGGCAATGGCTTAAAACTAAGATTGACAAGAAGTTGGATGGGTGGAACAAACATTACCTGTCCCTTGCTAGGAGAGTTAAAGTCTGTTAGAAAATTATATCCTCTTACACTCTGTACTTTGCATTAATTTGGTTCCTTAACAATTATCAAGTCAAAGAAGTGCAAAATAAAATCATAGGTTTTTTGTGGTCCGACGGAAAAGGGAAAAATAAGTGTCACTCAGTCAAATGTGAATGGTGCTATTGGAAAAGCCCAATGGTGGGTTGGGACTTAAGGACCTAAAAAACATGGAGTAGCCCTAACTACTAAGTGGGTCATCGAAGCACTTGATGGGAATGAACCTTGGAAGGTTCTAATCAGGAATAGCATAAATCAGGTTGTCCCCAAATTGGTAAAATCCTGGAAGGCACTGCCTTTTAGTGATCTCCTCATCACCAAACACCCTATAGTACCTGTAGGGTAATTGGTATTCAGGATTATTTGGAAAGCTTCCGAAACAATAAGGGTCAACCTTACTAGTTCTCTCCTAACTGGTCCTAACAATAACCTGATCCACCTAGGTAGATTCATTTGGTGGAATCTAGAAAACAATGGGAAACCTCTCACTCTACTGCAAGGCTACTCAACCAAGAAGTGGGACCAGAAAGTCATTAAAACTTTCACTGATATCATAAGGGATGGAACTCTAGTTGGTTGGGATCAATTGAGGGAAAACTATGGGTTCCCCCTCCAGTTTTAGAACTTACTTTATTCTTAGAGAAGCTTGTAAAAGGTGGAGTTCTAATCTCCAAATGGAAAGTCAAAAAAATGAACCTCTTTCGACTTGTTGTGGAATGGCACTCTCCCCTTGCAAGAGATAAAACTAACACCATCTATAAAGAAATACTCAATTCTAGTACATCCACTGAATATCTTAATAGGGCTTGGAGGACTAACTTAGGGAATAAAGACTAGAAAAAAGCTTTATGTTTTATGTGGCATAATGGGATTGAGGCAAAAAAACTTGTTTTAGATGGCTTGTTCTTCTTCAAAAATTTCCTTTTAAGTTAAAAAATGTTGATATTGATATATGTGGAATTTGCAGGGTTCCTGAATCTATTTTTCATGTATTCTTTGACTGCTTTTATGCTAAAGAAATCTAGAATCTGTTTTGGAATAATCAAGACACCTGGTGTTCTAATAGAGAATTCAATTGGAAAGAGGTTCGAATGGGATTTGATATTAAACTAAGTAAAGAATTGCATCTATTTTGGTTTTTTCTTACTACTAAGGTCTTGTGGATTATATGGAAAGCAAGAAATGAGGAAAAATACAATGGGGTCTGGACGATTATTACTGAGTCAAATAAAAGGCTCACATTCTTCAATGTTACTTTGTAGGTTGTGGCTACAATGGAGATTGTGGAGAGAAAGTTCTTGAAGCTCCTCAAGGATGGGATGACTCCTATTCATCAGGAGGAAATTATCGATGGGCACACATGATAGCAGGGGTAGCCCAACCTGATTGTTTTCATGCAAGCCTTGGAAAAGGTCAAAGAAGAAATAAGAAAGCAAAACAAGAAAGAGGAAGTTGTTAAAGATAAAGGACTTTACCTATTCACCAATTGTAACGCCCCACCATGCAACCCTAGAGGAAGCTGCAAATAACTACTTAAACGGACTAATTTTTTTTGTTTAAGTACAATTAACATGCAAGTTCACTACCCAATGCCAACAACCTCTAAGGTTATGAGACAGAGGTTATATAGAATCTCAACAAAAAACATGAATCTAAACCATGTCAATTATTTACTTAATAATAAAACACATACATTCCAAACAAGATAAATTACATTAAAGCATAAGAGATAACTTTCAAATTCATTTATCCATATTTAACCAATAAGATTTCATCTCTCATTCCCCGAATGAGGCAATTCCAATAAACATGATTACATATTACATCTTTCCACCTCGATAACAAATGAGGGGTAATTAAATTACAAGAACAACTGAGATGAAATTAAGCAAGAACTAAAACTGGATTCCATGAGCTCTCCAATTGGAAATCTCATCAACACAAACAAGAAGAAAGCCCAACGGATTAAGGTGCATGCCACCCAACCATGTGGAACCCAAAGGTCCACCCCCCGTGCTAGGAGATAGTAACAAGGATCCCTAACCAAGACCATCTACCTCTAGACACAGTCTAACACATACCTGAACCAAACTGACACAACCAAATCACATGTACAACACAAGTACAACTCTAACATGGTCACAATGCTTCCGAATACAAAGCAGATCAAGTATGTTACAAGAACCATACACACATAATCAAATACCAACTGTTGTCCTAGACAGAGTGTCATCACACAACTCGTCATGAGTTACCCATGTGGATCTTCATAGGCTCCGGCTAACTTGGTGGCCTCAACCGATCCCCGGCCCTCATACTTACTAATGCGGGATCAAAAACCTTTCGTACAGACAGGATAGATGACCTTGTCGTTCCAGGCCTTCACACTCATCCCAAGTCTAAACGAGCCCTTGTGTCTATGAGTGAGGAAAAATTATCTTGATTAGTGAGGAGTTAGTCCTAATCTTCTAAGTATAGCTTTAATTACACTTGTTTAAACTACTTCCGAAGGTTACCCAATCTTACCTCTTATGGGATCTTGCCCCTATGGAAGCCACTCTTCTACTTGACAACACACATTCAACCAAACTCCAAGGGTAACAAAGTGCAACGAACCAGATATCATGACCACTCCTTTCTTAGGAGGTGACATAAGTTCAAACCCTCTCCAAACACTAGAGGTAAAAAAATATCAAAGTCACTCCTTACAAGGAGACACAACTCACATAATCCACTCCTAAACCAAGGAGGCACAAACATCCTCGTTCGTGGAAACTGGGTAATAACGTTGACATAACCTCACGCACTACCCAAGGGATTCACAACAGGGTGACTAACATAATACGACAACCCACATAATATAAGATCCCCACCTGGAAGGCTTAACAACCCTTCTGACCAATTTTCCCCAATACGATAACATATGAGATTACTTTTAAACAAGCAGTTTAACCAGAATTAAATCTACTTCGGATTTCCTAAATCCACATCTATCATTTACATTCAGTACTTAATAGCCTTAAGAAAATTGAATTAAATATCGTCTCTTTTAGACGAAAGATAAAATTCAAATCAAATGTTTAATTTCACTAACTGCTTTAAAATAAATATAATTTAGACATTTATTTCAACCATTTAGAAAACATCGTTTAAAAATAAATATTTGTTTCCTCTTTTCGACATAATCATTTCTAAGACAATTAACTTATCTTTAATAAGCGTATTGTTTAAAATCAAACATATTGTTCCATCAAATATATTATTTAAAATAAAATCAATAATTTGACTTTTGCACATTGATCTAAATTTCACAATTACATTTAAATCATGCATCATCTAATTCAAATATTTAATTCCCTCAATTAAACTTAAAACAAGCCTTGAATAAAACATCATTTTGATATAAATATACTCATAATATAGATATAGATATATATTATAATATTATATAATATAATATCAAATATTAATATATATTATATTAACCATAATATATATTAATACTTTAATATTATAATATATAATAATAAAACATTAATCAATATATATATTTTATTTATTTTTATTATACATTATTTTTATTTTATTTTTATTTTTTATTTTAAAAGAAAAACGAGTTTAAACGCGTGGAACCGTGCACCGTTTTAGGGCTGGGCGGCCACATTTTTCTCCTTGGCCGCTCGGATCTCCATAGTGGGCGGCGGTTTTGGGTGGGACGGTCGGTGGCTTACACAGCCGGCCCCCGACGGCGGCGACTGTGCTACACACAGTCGTCCACCCCTGCGGGTGGCGCGGCTGTGTAAGCAACGGCCACGGCGGTAAGGGAGGTGTGGGGAGCGCATCGGGCGCAACTCCCTCCACCCGCCTCCCATAGGGGCACGGTGGGGGTGAGCCCCCAGCGACCTCCCCACAAATATTAATATTTTATTTATTTTTAAGCAAAAATCCCTGCGGATTTTTAATCCACTTTTCAACAGGGATAAAAAAAAACATTTTTTTATTTTATAAAAATAATTTTGACAGCTTAAACCCCCAGCTATATATATATATATTCTCAAAATGAATTTGCAAAATTGATTGAGGAACACAATTTGAAAAAAAACAATTTCCAACCAAGAACACATTTCATTTCCTTTTCTTGAGAAAACCCCAATAGAGAAAAACAAGGGTTTGAGATTTGCTAAAACAATTCAACATGAGGTTTTCAACATAGATCAGGTTTTTTGCATTTTTCAACATGATTTCCAACAACAACATATATAATTTAAAATCTCAAAAGCAACCAATTTCTAAGACATGAACCTGATTTCCTTGAGTTTGTGAGGAGATCCAGACGGTGCTCAGCTTCCAACTTTAGCTCCACAAAATTTTCACAGCTTCAATCCAAAACCCACAAAATGCAAAACTTCTTTTCTCTCCTCTATTTTCAATTTCTCAAAAACATGTAGAAAAAAAACTTGTGAAGAAAATTCCAATAATAAAGAAATTTTTTTCACAAATATCTTATTCAACCACCATAATCAATTTTCCAAAACAAAACATAAAATATCTCAAAATATCTCTATTTTCGATTTTTGAATTCAAAATTTTATAAAAATGCAATTTAAATTATTTTTCTAAATTTCCAATTTGATCTTTTCAATTTCAAACATTAAATCCATAATTTCACAATGAAATACTTATCTGATTTAAACATCATCAATTTAATTAATCAATAAAATTAATTTAATCCAAGATTAAATCATTTTATTAATTAAATTAAATAGCATTTCTAACATCATTACCAGATTAATTTAATCAACCACTTAAATACATAAAGCCATTTAATTACCCTTTTCAACTTGAAATTAAATAATCGAAGAGAGGGAACAATATTCAAAGCAACACAACCCGACTAAGACCCAACAACAGGCTATGACAAGGGTGATGACCTGGCACGGAAAACCTAGCTACTATCTCCCAATCGAATACCGTTGGGCAATGGACGCGCTCAAACCTGTGAAACCAGGTGGAGTCGATGTCCTGTACCTATCAACCTGTGAACAAAGAGTATATCCACATGCATAAATATGTCATAAATAAGACACACCATGAAGAGGAAATCACGGAATCGCAGGGCGCTCGCAAGCGAGTGATGCGATACCGTCCCCTTCACCAATACAGTGTAACTGACTGACAAGTCTAACATACTAATATAATCCAAAGCATAACACATCATTGATTCAAACATCCATAATGCTAATCCAGAACATGTCAAAATGATAACATCATAATAAAATACCATCACATCAAAAGATAACATTCACATCGCTTTATAGATAGCGATCAAATAGCAGCCAAGTACCATAGTCAAGGTACAAACAGAAATGAAAGCATAACAAAGGAGAACAACACTGTTTGCACAACAGAGCAAAACGGAGGGGTATTACACCAATGAAGAACTTGAGGCAGTCAATACCCTAGTCAATTGGGGGTTAATGGATGGAAATATAGTCTAGTTCTTATGTAATAAGTTGCTACTCCCATGCACAAGTGTTTACTTCTTGTACAATCCGTGTATAGTCCTCCTCATACATATATTGCCATGATTTTGCTGATAGTTTTCTTTTTTGGTTATATATTGCCAACAGTTGATATAAGTTGATGTAAGTCTGTATGTAGTCGTGCTTAATAGCATAGTTTTGTTGTCAGTCTAAGGGTAGAAATAGATGAGCCTTCCGGTTCTATTGCTAATAGTTGATATTTTATGTATAGTGCATAAACTATTATCAATAAAATTATAATTCTTTCAATTTAAAATTAATTTATATAATTAAATTAATTATATTTTATTTATTTATATTAATTTATTTAATTTTTAATATAATAAAATTTTAGTATTAAATTTTTATTGTCTAGTTATTTTTATATATTTCTTGATAATTTAGAAGGTTGGATTTCCTTTAAAATATCATTTAAATTGATATAGATTGTTTTTTAATATAATTATGTAGTGGTTTTTACTAACATTGAGAAATATTAAAAGTTTAATCTAAATGTAATAATTTTAATACAGTAAAATTTTAATCTAAACGAAATAATTTTAGTTTTATAAAAAAAAATCATTTGCATGATTCTTCTATTTTGTTTCACATTTACTTTGAAAAGAGTAGTCAATATTATTTGGAAAACCTCGTCTATTTATTTTATAGTTTTTGTGTTTTGATAAATTAACACAAAAAATATGTAAAAAATAATTTAATATATAACATGATAAATATGAAAATAAAATCACCTTTTATGAAAGTCTTGTAAATATTTAGCACCTACATCCAACCTATGTTAATATGAATTGCTTTATATTTATTTAGTTTCTTTATTTTGTAGTTTGTAGAAACAAGTAACTTGTAGTTACTTAGCATTTTGTTTCTTAAATCCCTAACTTCTTAAGAATTTTGATTAGACTATTAAATATGTGTTTTTCTTATGATTATTGAATTTCATGAGTTAGAAAGTAAAAGTGATTAAATGTAAGTTAAAAAAATAATATGCATGTCATATTAAATAGAAATATTATGAACCTTATTTTATTCCAATATGTTTATTATACATTAATATTAGTTATGTTTATAGGCATGTTTATGTAGATATTTGGAATCACAACTTGTTTCATGAAATCTTAAATCAAGACAAGTAAAACATACAAATTAAAAGAGCGATATAAATAAACCTATAACATGATAAAAAAAACTCTTAAAAATCTATTCTTTCAATATTGTCTCATTTAGGGTTAGGGTTAAGGTTCAAATAGGGTTAGGGTTAGGGTTAGGGTTAGGGTTCTAGATTAAATCTTGGGTTTAGGTTTAGAATTAGGGGTAGTGTTAGGGTTAGGGTTAAATTAGGGTTTAGTTAGGGGTACAATGCAATTAGGGTTAGCTTTAGGCTTCAATCAAGGTTGGCAATCAACTAAAAATAGGATTATGATTCAATAAGGGTTCAAGTAGGGTTAGGGTTATGGTTCAATAAGGGTTCACTTATAAGTCATTTAGTGTTAGGGTTAAATTAGGGTCAAGTTAGGGTTAGGTGCAATTAGGTTTAAGGTTATGATTCGAGGGTTCAATAAGGGTTAGGATGCAATTACGTTTATGGTTAAGTTTAGGGTTTAGATTGGGGTTTACTTAGGATTGTGATTAAATTAAGGCCCAGTCAGGGTTAGGGTATAATTAAAGTTTAATTAGGGTTAGGGTTAGGATTCAAATTAGGCTATGAATCAATTAGGGTTTGATTAGGGTTCAATAAAGGTTACGGTTAATATTCAATTAGGGTTAGCATTCAATTGGAGTTAGGCTTCGATTAGGATTAGGGTAAGGGTGTAATTAGCATTCATTTAAGGTGGGTGTTATGGTTAAATTAGAGGGTTAGGGTTTAATTAGGGTTAGGATTCAACTAAAATTACGGTTACAATTCAATTAAGATTCACTTAGGATTTATTTAGGGTTAATTTTAAATTAAGGTTAGGGTTTAGTTAGAGTTTAGGTGCAATTAGGGTTAGGGTTAAGTTTATGGATATAATTATGCTTTAATTAGGGTTAGGGTCAAGTTATGGTTCACTTTGGGTTAGGATGCAAACAGGGTTATGATTAGGCGTATAGTTACAGTTAGGGTTTAATGAAAATTAAGGTTAAATTAGGGTTCAGTTAAGATTAGGGTGTAATTAGGGATCGACTAGCATTTTATTAGGGTTATAGTTAAGGTTTAATTAGGGTCAAGGTTCAATTAGGATTAGGGTTCAAATAAGGTTATTATTCAATTAGGGTTTAACTAGGGTTAAGATTAGGATTCAATCAGGGTTAGTATTCAATTAGGGTTAGGCTTTGATTAGTATTAGGGTTAAGGTAAAGTTAGGGTTTAGTTAGGATTAGGTTTATGGTTCAATTAGAGGTTTGAGGTTTAATTAGGGTTAGAATTCTACTACAATTAGTGATGCAGTTCAATTAAGATTTACTTAGGATTTATTTACAGTTAATTCAGGGTTACAAATTGGGTTCAATAGGTGTTAGTGCAAAGGATTATGGCTCAATTAGGGTTAGGATTTAATTAAGATTAGGGTTAGCATTATGGTTAAGGTTAAGGTAAAATTTCTAATATAAAGCTTGGGTTCAAGGTGAACATTAGGATTAGGATTAGGGTTAGGTAAGGGTTACAATTTAATTAGAGTTAATTTTAGGGTTAGGGTTAAGGTTCAAATAGGGTTAAGGTTAGGGTTCTAGATTAAATTTTTGGTTAGAGTTAGAATTAGGGGTAGTGTTAGGGTTAGGGTAAACTAGGGTTTAGCTAGGGGTATAGTGCAATTACAATTAGCTTTAGGGTTTAATTGGGGTTAGGAATCAACTAAAAATAGGATTATGGTTTAGTAAGTATTCAAGTGGGGTTAGGGTTATGGTTCAATAAGAGTTCACTTATGATTCATTTAAGGTTAGGGTTAAATCAGGGTCAAGTTAGGGTTAGGGTGTAATGAGGGCTATGATTATGGTTAAGTTTAGGGTTTAGATTAGGGTTTAATAAGGGTTATGATTAAATTTAGGCATAGTTAAGGTTAGGGTACAATTAAGCTTTAATTACGTTTAGGGTTAGGGTTCAAATAGTGTTATGACTCAATTGGGGTTTAATTAGGGTTCAATAAAGGTTAGGGTTAATATTCAATTAGGGTTAGCATTCAATTAGGGTTTGGCTTTGATTAGGATTAGGGTTAAGGTGTAATTAACATTCATTTAGGTTAGGGTTATGGTCCAATTAGAGCATTAGATTTTAATTAGGGTTAGGATTCAACTATAATTAGTGTTATATTTCAATTAAGATTCACTTAAGATTTGTTTAGGGTTAATTTTTAATTAGGGTTAGGTTTAATTAAGGTTTACTTAGAGTTAAGGTGGAATTATAGTTAGGATTAATTTTATGGCTATAATTATGCTTTAGTTAGGGTTAGGGTCAAATTATGGTTCAGTTTGGGTTAGGATGCAAATAGGGTTATGATTAGGCTTACAATTACAGTTAGATTTTAATTGCAAGAAAAACGTCTTTTATCAAAAAAAATTAAATTAGGGAAAAACGGTCATATAAGAAATGCGTATGCATTATGAAATGCATACGTGTGCTAAAAATAGAACGTGTATGCATTTCATAACGTGTACGCATTACCTTTACTAACAAGTAAAAACATAACGCGTACGTGTTATGAAACGCATACGCGTTTCATTTAAATAACGCGTACACGTTATTTAAAAAATGAATTCCCAACCCACATGTAGCCTTGGTTTTAGGCTCGGGAAAGGCTTGGCAATCTGAGCCTTAGCCTTTGACCTGCAACTAAAAAACTAAGGCAGATTGAAGAAGAATGTCCAACTTTGGCAATATGGCTGATGGACTTTTTTTCTAAATCAATCTATAAAATTAAAACCCATTAGAGAAAATGATGTCTAGTTTCCAAATATATAATTTTTATTAATATTGGATTATTTTTGCTATTTTTTAATTAATTTCTAAGCAAACTAGTCCTTAAACTTGAAATATCAGGTTTTTTTATTTTTTAATAACTTTTTTTTGGTTAAGTTTCTTATAAAAAAAATTATATGGCATCAATCTTCAAAAATTATCTACACAATGAAAAAAAAAGATTCAAAAAATTTTTAGTTTAGGTCAAATTATGTTGTCCATACACGTTGATTTTTAAAAACAACAATTAAGGCCAATAAAAATTCAATAAAAAAAAATATTCATCAAAAAATTACAAAAAAAATTCCTGATAAATCTTCATGTTGTTAGCTCTATTTCCCCAAAAGTAATTAGCAAAATAATTTTATTTGGGTCAAAAAGTGGTGTCCGTACACATGCATGGTATGGTAAAAAAAAGGGACTTTTAAAAAGTGGTTTTTATAGATCCCTATCAAAATTTAATTTTTACAATCTGGGTATTTGAATCATTTACATATTTGGAAACTAGATTCAAAATGATAAATTTCATATTACTAACTTTTTTAAAATTCATTGTGTAAGTGCCTCAAATTTTCAGTCCAAGTGTGACAAATTTTGAAAAACGGCAAAAACACTTCCACTTTTTGAGTTTTTTGTGGACCCAACTTCTTGCATCAACCTGCATGCTATTGTAAATAGGTGATGTTTGAATCAAATCCCAAATGGAGATCTTAGTGGGAGTTTTGTGAAGTTGCTCTACAAGATCATACTCCTTTCCACTGTGTTGAGGTAAATGAGGGGCACTAGGTAAAATGGGTTGTAGGAATGGTATTGATGAGGGAATGGCTTGTGTTTGTCTTGGTTGTTATTATTTCTAGTGTTATATGTGTGAGCTATAGTATGATAACTTGGTTGTTGCAACACACGATTATTAGTAAGTCATTTTGCAAAGCTTAGGATATGGCCATGAGGTTTAGAAGGTCCTATAATGAGAATTTTTTTGGAGGGTCAAAAGGGATCTTAGGAGGCCCAATGATTAAAGGACTCTTAAGAGGTACAAAAGGAGTTTTTGGAGGTCCTATAATCAATGGAGATCTAATGGCCGATTGTGCATTCATAACCTCAATAGATTTAAGTTCTTGTTGATAATCTTCTATCGAGGGGGGATCTAATGTCACCTTAGTATCCTCATCTATGCAATTCATAAAGATTCCATCCTCTTGTCTAACAATATCTTCTTATGACGGAGAGGTAGTGGAGAGAAACAAACAAGATTCTCATGACACTCAATGATTGGCTCTTCTAACACCAAGATACCTTTGGGTGAGGTATCGAGAGAAGAATAGACATGATTATTGTTATGCCCTGCATACACACCCCAACTTTTTGCTTCACAAATTCGGGGACCCCTATGTTTTCCTCCTATTTCTTTGTTTTGGTTTGTTGTGTTTTGCACTTTTTCGTTCTCATTTCATCTTTTCCCTCTTCACTTGTTTTAGTTTCCATCTCTCATTTTATGTTTGATGTTGTTCTGATCTTGTCTTAGAGTTGTTCACAACCCCCGAACCTTGTTTGTCTTTGTTTTGTCAGGCTTGGGTTTTGAAACGAAACTTGAACTTGTCCTTGAGAGAGTGTTTAGGTTCCATGTGTTGTTTTGAATCTGATTTTTTCTTGTCTTCCCTCTCCTCCTTTTTGTTTCAGAATCGGGTTTCGAAATGGAACCTGAACCTCTCTCCTAAGCAAGGTTCATGTTCCTAGTTCCAACCTGATCCCAGTCTCCACTTGCTTGTCATATTTTTTTGTTAGGATCGAGTTTCGGAATGGAATCAGCACCTGACACCTTTCAGGGTTTCAAGTTCTGGTTCCATCCTGACTCTGATCTTCGATTCCTTTTTTTTCTTTTTTCTGGTTCAATATCGGGATTGAACCGGAACTAGAATTCTTGTTCTTGGTTTCGTCCTGATCTCGATTTATGTGTCCATTGTGCTTTTGGCCTATCAAGTTCGGGTTTCGGAACCTTGCACTCTTTGAAGGTTCCTATGTCCAGTTCATTCTCGATCCCGATCTCCAACTTGTTTTGCTTCGTCCCAGTCTTTGGTCCATTTTGTGTCGTTCGTTTGTTTTGGTCATTTTTGTTCGTCTTCATCCTCATCTCATCATTTCATTTGTTTATGGTTTTTCATTTGTTCACTTCTATCTTCTTCATTTTTTCATTTTTGGTTTTGCATCATTCATTTTTATCTTTCGTCATTTCTTTGTCTTTCGACTTTATTGTCTCTTCTCGATTTTGAGTCTGAAAATACAAAAAAAAATCAAAAAAAAAATATTTTGAAAATAAAAAAACTAAAAACATTTCAAAAATACAAAAATATAAATTTTAAAAATCCAAAAAAAAAATTAAAAGAAAAGAAATAAATAAATTTTAAATTTTAAATAAATAAATCATTTTAATTTAAAAGATTTATAAAGTTAAAATTTAAAAATAAATAAATTTTAAAAGATTTTAAAATTTAAGTAAAAGTAAAATAAAATTTAAAAATAAATAAACTTTTAATATAAATAATCTTTTTTATGTTAAAAGTTTTAAAATAAAGAAAGTTTCAAAAAAATTGATAAATAAATCTTTTTAATTTAGAAGATAAAATTAAAAAGGTAATTAATATCAATCATCATATAATCATGAATTCAATCATCGTGGATCTTGGGTTATCTAGCTCTTTCACTCCTAGTATTGACACTAGCTCACTAGGTATGGACCATACCCTCAACAACCCTCTACCTTCAAGTAGTGTGACGCATGTTGAAACAATGGCTGCTAGTATTCCACAAGAAAACATAATTCAAATCCATGAAGACTTATCAAACCTACAAAATCAGGTAAGTACTGAAAACATTTCAACCACTACTATCCCTACCATAGATAACATACATCGCATGATTGAAAGTGAAGGAGTTGACCTTGTGTGTAACATAGTTCATATTTTTGGAAAACATCTTACCTCAACCACTAGTTGTGCTTTACCTTCAAACAATGTACCAAGCCAAGGAGGAATTCAAATTCCTCCTCCCACAACACTTGCCTCTATTCCTACCTATACCAACCCTCAAGTTACAACAACGATGCAACCTACTAGTAATGTGATTCCTTCCTTAGGTATTTCAGCTAGCATCCCTAGTACCTTTGTGGCATCACACATCATATCTCCTACCACTCTACCTCCTATAAGCATTTCATTAAACAATGTCCAACATTTAAAAAGTTAATTATTATGAATGTCTAAGTATTGCCACAATGAACCATGATGTAAGAATAAAAAAAATTGTTGTAAGGTAAAACACAAAAACAAATTAGCTTAAATAAGTAAAACTCTAATTAAAATTTAAAACAGATGTTTTGTTTTCTCAAAAGGCTTCTTGTTTTGATAAAAGGGTAAAACAGGTTTTACAGGGACCCGAAACCACAACGTTTACAAAACAAAAAAGAGGACACCAAGGTCCAACCAAAAAGACCAGCTACTCGAGAAAAAAACAGCAGCAATCAAACGAAAAAGACCAGAAAGGTCAAATCGAAAGGAACAGCAAAGTTAGCTTCTTGTTATTCAGTTTATGAGTTGCTATATGAACACTATTATTGTACCAATGAACATAAATTTTTAACTCATTTGTATGGTTCTTGCAAATGTTGCATATGATAACTAAACAATTCTATGTCATACATCTAGATAGCTGATTATATGCATAAGGGTATCCTATCAACATTTCAGAAGATTGTCATTAAACTATCATATTCCTCTAATACATTCTTACCATCAACACTCAATATTCTTGACATGAATTATAATAACAACAATTTCAAAGCCAAGAAGATTGAATGGGTAGGTATTAATTATTGATAAACACTAACAGTGCTGGCATTGAGCAGAAAGATTAATCACCAAAGAACAATTGGACTAATGCTAAGAGAGAAAAAGCACAGAAATAAGGTCCTTATGGCTAGCCATGAGAGGGTTCATCTTTCATTAAAGAATCAAATATAGAATTGCAAACCACATGTTCTATTTAAATATCAAGAAACTTGCATTTCCATTTTGGATGAGTCGTTTCAAGCATACCACTAAAAACAGCTTAATGAAGCTTTGTCACCAACTTTAAAAATCATATAAAAATTGGTGACAACAAATCATAACATAAAAATTACCAATTATCTGAGTGTGTAAAGGACAGTATGCATGAAATGTGTTTTGTTTTCTTCTTTGTACATATAAGTATGATATGAATGAGGTCACAAGTGAATGGAGGTGTGTGAGTTTAAGCAAGAAATCATTACAGATCAAAGGAACAATCTATTATTGGACTATTGGATTTAGTTCATACAGATCTCTGTGGTCCTATGAGAGTGCGAAGTCTACTTGGTGAAAGGTACTTTATGCTTTTTAAATGGTGGATTTGTATGGCAGTTATCTGAGTGTGTAAAGGGAGTATGCATGAAATGTGTTTTGTTTTCTTCTTTGCACATATAAGTATAATATGAATGAGGTCATAAGTGAATGGAGGTGTGTGAGTTTAAGCAAAAAATCATTACAGATCAAAAGAACAATCTACTACTGGACTACTGGATTTAGTTCATACAGATCTCTATGGTCCTATGAGAGTGCGAAGTCTATTTGGTGAAATGTACTTTATGCTTTTAAAACTTTAAAAATCATAAAAAAAAATTTAAAAAAAATTTAAAAATAGAACTTTGAAAATTAAATAAACTAAAAAAGAAAATTTAAAAAGAAAGTTAAAAGTTTCAAATGAGATTTTTTTTGGGGTAGTGGGCCTAGCTTGATTGGCTGAAGCATCCTGTTGCAAGCAAGAAGTCACGAGGTCTAGTCTCCCCACCATCCCTGTGGTACCAGAGGGCATGTCGCGTCAACATCACCGGTCACATGAAAAAAATATAGGGGGATGGATACCCGACCGATTCCTGCAGTCTAAAAAAAAAAAAAAGAGAAAAATAAATAAATAAAAGGTTTCAACATCACCGGTTTTTTATAGGGGGACAGATACCCGATCGATTCCTACAGTCTAAAAAAAGAGAGAAAAATAAATAAATAAAAGGTTTCAACATCACCGGTCACATGAAAAAAATATAGGAGGACGAATACCCGATCGATTCCTGCAGTCTAAAAAAAAAAAGAAAAATAAATACTTAAATAAATAAAAGGTTTGGTTCATCTTGTGACCCACTCCCCAAACCGCAAGGCAAAATTTTAATTGCAAAAATATGTCTATCGGGTCGGATCCTAGAATGAACTTGGAACAAAGCAAAGTGTTCGGTTCGGGTGAAGACCCGACCCCGAAACCCACAAGCAAAGGAAAATTAAAGTTTACTTTAATTGCAAAAGAATGTGTGTCGGATTTCGGCCCGAGAAAAATATTGGAACTGAATGAAATAAAGGTCCATCTGCTGGAGTTAACCCCATTCCCGATCCCGCACACAACCAACTCCTATCGGGATTTGGATCTCGAAAGAAATCAGGAACCTTCCAAGCAAAATGTTCTCGTGCGAGAGTTAGTTTTGACCCCGCCTTCGCCACCGCGTGCAATAAATATGGCGAATAGTCCTTGTGCATGGATCAATACCGAATCCTCTCCCACAAGGCAAAGAGGCATTAGAGGTAAGAAGTAAAAGTTCAATGGCATGGTGCGTTCCCGACTCCCACCTCTGACCTGGGAAAATGCAATACACAGAAGCCACGTAAGGTTTGACACAATGCTTCAGAGAAACGTAATCTCACATAATGCCATTAATGAGGGTAATGTTGGGAGTGTCCTAGAAGATGATCATGGCAGAGGGAATACTTGAAATACATTGTTGAAAAGGCTCTAAAAACTTTCAAACGAATGCATGCAAATCTGGAAGCATACACAAGGGCACGATATGCATAGCATAGATGAAGCACGTGAATCATTCCAGAATACCTCGAATAGATTTAATCTCATGGAATAGAAATAGAAGATAAACAGGCAGTATGTGAGTTGTTTCATAGGATGCCTCCAAAAATGTCATTTCATGAAAGCAAACGAGGGAAAATGTGAACTAAGTGATTGAATTCCTAAAAGAGATATCGTTTTAGGTGGATTTAAAGTCAGTCATTGCTGCATTTGCTCAAAATGGATTTGTTGGCAAATCTGCCCTGGTATTCAAGAATACAAAATGTGGAAGCCTTTCCAATGCATACAGATGTGGAAATACAGATAACGTAATCATTTATACAAATGGTTGAAACATCAAAAGGCACTGGAGTTGTTTGGCAGATCGGATCAAAGCGATGACTCCTAATGCATGTCATGATTGTGGTTATGATAATTATTCGTACGCTGAGATAGTGACACAGGAAAGTTTCATCAATTGTTCGAAAAAATGCTCAAGAAATGTAGTCTCATGGAATGCGCGACTGCATGGTTGCAAGGCTCGCACAAAATGGAACTATTGAAAAGGCTTTAGAAACTTAAAATCAAATATAATTGACAGGGTAAATCCAAATTCACGGTCTTTAATGACTTTGTCCCTGCTCGTGGAAAAGTAAGAACTTTAAAATACAGTGTGGGCATCCATCAAAGCATAAAGAATGGTTTATCAGTTGATGTAGTTGCAAGTGCCAGGTATAAAATGTGTGCAAAAAGGTGGACGCTTGTGAAAAAGCAAATGAATTGTCTGGTGAAATGCCTCAAAGAGATCTCCGTTCAAGCAAATGTTGTTGGCTGATGAAAAACCAAGTTCTGTTATATACTTGCGCTATAAAGTACAAATGTGGGCGCAGCAGGGTAGTGAAACGTTTGATAGAAAATGCCTCAATAGAGATGTCGCCTCATGTAATGCAATGATATCAGGATCTGCACAAAATGAACTTGTTGTCGGTTTCATAAACTTTCAAGCAAATGCGAATGTTTAAGCATAGACACGGTTTGTGAACTGTTCAAAAAAAATACCTCAAAGAAATGTGCCTTAAAGAAATGTTGTCTCATGCAATCCAATATTGGCAGGATCTGTGCAAATGCTTTGGTGGGTATAAAATGTGGAGACGCACAAGGCATGTAAACTGTTTGACAGATCGCCTCAAAGAAACCTCATCCCATGGAATAAAATGATTGCAGGATCTGCACAAAATGATTTGCCATACAGTGAAAAGTGGAAGCATTGACTAGGCAAGTGAACTATTGGACAGATTGCCTAGAAGAAATGTGGTCTCATGGGATGCCATAATTGTTGGATATGCACCGAATGGAAAGGATTGAAAGGCTGTTGAAAGCCCTCAAGCAAGAGCTTGGCGGGCAATGTATGCAAAATAATGAAACTTTTTTCTTCACGAATACTTGTTGTGTCGAAATGATAGATCTATGTGTTTGAAGGAAAGACAGAACAGTTTGAAATAGGGGATGCCAATGGCAATGCACCCAACTTAGAAAGCTACAATCCAATATAGAAAGGTGATTCCGAGAGCCCATTTTTTTCAATTGTGGGAAGATAACCTTCAAACATATGGAATGATCACAGATAGAAATGTATGCAAAATGTGAAACACTGGCAAAGCATGTGAATAGTTCGACAGTATGCATAAAACGAAATGTGATTTCATTGACTGCCATTATGGTAGGATACGTTACAAAACAGTTTTATTTAAAATGCTTCAAGGATTTCATCGATGTCATCTTGTGGAGAGGCCATGATTGCGTGCATTTATAAAATGGATTTATGGAAAGTCTTTGGAAACTTTCAGAGACATGCAGATGCAATGAAAAATGGGATATTGATTGAAGGAAATACACATAATAGATTTAATGAGAGCACCCTCGTATGCATGCATGTATAAAATGTTGAAGTATTGACAGGGCATCGACACCCATCAAACCACAAAGGATAAAGGAATTGGTTGATTGTGATGATAGAAATGAATGTAAAATGGAGGAGGCAGGATGGATCATTCCTTTTCATGGCTGTAACTGAAGATTTCATTTACTTGTAATATAGTTCTTCTCCAATTAGAATTCAAATATGGCTATGGGGAAATTACAAAAGGTTACCAGTTGGATGGTGAGCAACAGAATCATAATTCTTTTGCATCAGATGATGTTATTTTCAGTGGTATAGACAATGGCTTGGTTATAGTTGGATTGATGGCTTAAAAGAAAACATTTCAAATCATGTTATTGATATGATGATTGGCTAGTGTTAGACTCAGAGCTTCGAAACAGGATATCGCCCAAATTCGGAAATGATGTCTAATGTTGTTTTATTTTATTTTTATGATTTAAAATAACATTAATTTGAAAGGGATAATTTGGAAACTTAATTAATTTTCAGAATTAATTAAGTTTATGATTTGATTAATTTTATAAACTAATTAATGTGCTTTGTGTTTATAGATGCCTCTTTCAAAGATTAAAATGGATCATAATGGAGATCATTTACAAAACTGACATACAAATAGGGGAGATTTTCTTAAAAGAACTATTAACCAAGAGTAATCTGAAGACAAGGTGGGCCCACGGGACATAATTTCTGGAAAATGATGTTTCTTTACATCATGCAACAAGAAGAGAACTCAAATTCAAGCTGGAAAGTGCAATTGCCAACCTGAGTCATGCTGGAGGATATAATTTCAAACTGAAGTCAACTGAAGTAAAACAAAGGTTGAAACAGAAAGTTTTCTTTATGAAGAATCGCAAACACGAAGAAAGTTGTGGTTGCATATATTTGTTTTGGGAGAGAATTATGTAATTTATTGAGCTATTAAATGTTAAAACAAGCTCATTCGAAGGGGTTAGAATTTTAGGAAAATTAGTTAGACATTTTGTTTAGAGCTAATTAGAATTTAGCAGTAGGATAGATGATACATTTTTCTTGCATTCTTAATGTAGCTGAGTTAACTCAAAGATATTGGTTTTTGTACACTGGTGAAGTTTGCCAAAATTGTAAATGTTGCTTATTTGTTTCACTTCATAGAAGCAACCAGACTAAAACCTACTTTAAGTTGTATTCTAGAGTGGTATTTATTCTGTTAATCATTTGATTTAAAGCTTTCAAGGAATGAATAAAGTTTATCTTTTCTTTTGTTTGAATTATGATTTGCAAATCTACTATTAATATTAGCACTGTGAATGAATGGCTTTGTATTGATTACAGGTTGATTTATTCTACAATTTATTTTAAGAATTTCTTCGAGAGTAACAGGTCTGTTTAACTAAATGAATCAACATTCTTTTCTCGCTTGCGTCCTTGATCTATCTTTTTCTTTTCTTTATCCATCAATTAAAGTAGGTTTAGATAGGAATTCGATCTTGCTGCAAATCAAGAAGTTCAATAACTAGTAGGCCCCTAGAACATTACATCCTCATTGACCACTTAGCAAAACAACAACATTGTGACCCAACACCCAGGACCTTGGAAAATGATCGATTTAACGATCGTTTTTCTTTTTCAGGAGAGGTAAGGTAATTGCATCTTGCCTACATGTTGTTATGTCAATTTGGCCATCAACAATTATCATGATTATCAAGGATTTAATGAAACATATAAAAAGGGATCATAGGTCCTAAATGCAAAGAACCTAGGATTCAATGGTCTTTTCTCAAAGTTTCATTAGGATATAGATCAACAAGGTGAATAGATTGATTATCAACCATGAAGGTGAGTCAATCAGGCCTAGACCTACATCTAATTGAGGGTTAGAATAGATTGAAAATATTTTGGAATGATTAACCTAATGATCCTATATGCCCTAATATGAAGAATGCAAGATCCTAACAACTAATAAATAGAAACAATCAAGTTCTGGCAGATCTAGAAGGTATAGAGGATAGTAAACCTGCTCAGAAAAAAATTTATAGTTGTGCCTACAAGGACTACGTCACCCAATGGAAACTGAGTCTTTGTGAGGGGGTCCTACTCAACTTTTGGGTTCCTCTGGTGTTGAATCTGAGCTTATGTTTTCTATCTACAAAATTTTTGGAATTTCGTAAATAAATTTTGTGTTTCCATGTCTTGACAAGGATGATGTCAACAAATGCAATAATTTACAATTTGTCTTGAATCTTCCTTAGATCCTCTTTAAACCTATAACCCGCACATTCAAAAAGAGGGGAAAATGTTGTACCATATAGTGGTTTGCCTCAGTCAAACCCCATGATAGTGTTCCCACTTTTTGTTAGATGCACGAGATAACTAAGAGGTGGGTGAATTAGTTGTACATTAAAACATTCAATCCTTTATTAACTTTCAAACCCTTATCAAACTTTAAACCTTTAGTAAGCATCAGTAGAATGTAAACATGCGAAACAATAATGCAAATACAACCATACAAATAGAACACCAAATTTATGTGGAAAACCCAAGAAGGGAAAAACCACGGTGAGGATTAGCTCACATATAGATGATAACACCAAATACAATAGGCTCGCTGCCCAAAAAAGAAGAAAGGATCTCTACCAAGAGGACTCATTGTCTAAAAGAAAGAAATAAAGAAAGAAGATTATTACAAGGATATTCACTATCTCAGAGCAATAGGATAAATCCACCACTGCAACTTTGCACCATCTGCAACCTTTGGCTCACTACCTCTAATACCTTCAAGCACATTGAAAATGTAGACACCTTATGCTCATTGCATCTGAAGTCATAGAAATTTAAGCTCACACTCAAATCACATTCACATCTTCACACCTTACACAATCTCCACACACATCTCCAATAATTCACCTTGCATTTATACCATCCACGACCTAAACAATCTCAATTAGGTCGGCCTTAATGAAACGTATGCACCTAAAACGTGCAACACCAAAATAAGTCAACACCAAACACCTCCATGGTGGAAAGAAGTGAAGGCATACCATGCTAAGCATTAACCAAGATCCAAATCTACATTAGCATGCTTCTCATCACATCCAAAAACAACAAACAACCTCCACAATTAGCACTAGCACACCAGGTTAGCCAAACCAACACTAACACTAACAAGCGACCACATACATGCTTCTCCAAGTCTAAAAAAAACATACAGACCACATAGCAACACTTTACAACATCCACACAACATCTCAGAATATTCCAACATCATTAGAATATTCTGTAATACTACCACAACCACCTGAAACAAAGAATACCTTCATCGTGCACATCAGGATGCACTACCACTAAACTCCAACACAAAAACTAGACTTGTGGAGAAACTCAACACCAGAAACTCCAAGAGAAGGAAGTTATAGACAATATTAGCATGTTCACAATTCCGCAAGATAAGAAACCTCAATGCCATAGAAATGTGGAGCAATCTAATTTCTCCCAGACAACCTACTTCACAGATAAATGTATACTATCAAACACATCTTCCATTGTTGCACGATCCAGAACTTGAAACTCTGGATATAAGACCTTTGAGTACCTATATAATAATTATGTTCAAACTGCACAAGCATATCTTCATCCATGAAGAAATGTGGAGCACAACACTGAACATACCTTTGTCACACTAAACACTCTTTTATTCAAATTTTCTCAAAAGCACTTGGAAACCAAGTGAACCAGCTGCAACAGCAACATTACAAACATCTCCTCAACTTATCCGCAACATCTACCTACTCAATAACCACAAACACTTCTCAACATGACCACACTAGAGGTTGATATCAATGTGACATCAAACCACAACACATCCATACTTGATACTATTGACAATAATACCAACAATCTCTCCAATTGTATTGGAGGTTGACATAAATGTCAACACTAATGCCAACACGCAATCTCCATACTATTGACACCAATAACAACACTAGTAGCATGCATGCAACACTTTCACAATGGTAATGTCAATGATAAAACCTTAATGGAAAGGAAGGAAATGATGAATGAACAAAATGCTACAAATCACCACCCTTCAATGACTTCCTTGAAGGACTGAATTCATACACATCTCTTCAAGGATCTTGGATCTTGATTAATAGATTTTCTTAAATGCTTGAATGAATGAATTCTTGGAGACCTACAACAATGTTAGCCTTCACAAGACAATATGAACACATATAAACTTTGACATGATGTTGGATCTTGAATTGCTACAATAAGACTCTGAAATTTTTCTCTTGACTTGCTCTTGAAGTTCACCTTTAGCTTGTTATTAATCCTTCTAATTTCAAATGATCAAAATACTAGGTATTTATAGACCTTTATTCAATTTCCCAAAAATTATATCTCGAAAGCTGACATTTGCAACTTGAATTTTGAATGTTAAAATATCGCTAAAAACATATCCAAAAATGGATCCTAGCTAAGAATGAGGACCCATTTTCCCATGGGTGAATGGGTCCTGGACCAAATTTCTAGGACACTCAGTTTCGGGGGCAACATATGAGTTGGATGCATTTATTCAATGCTTGGTGTTTATTGAAAAGTGGGACAAATTGGCTTTGGAATGCATCATTTTAGGACATTTTGGGGTCAATTAAGTTCAATACTTTAGGGGGCCAAAACATAGTGTGAAATTGCTAAGGCATAAAAAAATTTACACTGCATCTTGATAATTTTTTATATACATGAAAATTACATAGATATATGCATTACATTCAAATATAAGTTTCAAGATATTGTAGATAAATGGGAGATATTTACATGAACCAAACTTCTATTTTCTTGATCCTTTTATTTCCTACTTAGATTTCCCATTTATCTGTATTTTCTACATTTTACCATTTGTCTACTATTTATTTATTGTAAATTATCGTCTTGCTTACTTATTTTAACTTTTTACTTCATATCCTATGCTTATATCTATTCCCATTACTTAGTCTTTAGCCATTGTTTGTCATCCATTGATCTTCTATTGCTACATCATGTTTCTTAGAGCTTACATTGGGATATCTTATTTTTAGAGCTAGCATAGAATTTCAAGTTCATAGCATTTTAGTTTCATATCATAGCTTAAATCATTTAGCAATCGACATGCATGTTGCATAAACTCGTTCTCTAAGTTGTCATTCTACCAAAGCTACTACATACACCAACTAAGAGCCAGTAACTTACAACAGATCCTTGGAGATAGAGGACAATGGAATGCTTTTGAAGGCGCTATTGTTTAGAGTTTGTTTTACTTTTAATTAGTTTCCTTTGATTTAATGTTTCATTGGTGTGTTAGTTTAACTTATTAGTTGTTCCACATATTCTCACACACATTTTTAGTACCCACTATGGGTCCTTGCCCCATTTTTAATCTTTTTATTGTAGATTTTCTAACAGGTGACGAACTGGAGCTACGATTTAGTGCATACGAGCTTCATTTTAGCGCATACGAGAACTGTTTTAGCGCTTTGATGACCTATTCTAACGCATTTTCTAGTTCTTTTAGCGCATTTACTAACTGTTTTAGCACATCCCTATTTGTTCATTTAGCTCATTTGTTAACTGTTTTAGCGCATTTACCAATTCTTTTAGCGCATACAGGGAGTGTAAAAATAAATCATCATTTCAAAGCCATTCCACGGACAGATATTTTTCTTTTTTTCCTTAAGTAAAAATGAAGCAATCCTAGGATAGACACTTAAATCTGGAATTAATCAATCCTAGGATAGTCACCAAACATTATTTTATCTTGGTTAAAATGAATCCAATGCTTGTTGTGAAGCAACATCTTCACTTAGTGTAGACAATTGTCATTTGGATTTAAAATTGAACCATTTGTTTGTTGTGATTGTTAGGTAATAGGTTTATTCTCTCCCCTTTACTAGGTGACCAAAACGCCAAACTTACCTTTTTCATTTTATGCATTTTATGTTTTATTAAATCCTTAGAAGGCCTGTCATAGTGGGAAAAAGTACTCACCCTATGGGAACGACCTAAGTGGGAACAACCAAAGCCAGGTTTTTCGACCCACTCTAATCAAAAGTGAATTTTGGGGAAACCCATATTCAACGGAAGTGTGCAAGATAACCATCCTCAAAATCTTTGTTCTAAAGATTGGCAGGTCTCCTGAGGGATTTTATCTATTGCCACGCCGAATAGATACCTTTACTACAAGCCATAGTGTAGAAAGCCAACCATGTCAGTATCCAAACATCATAATAATCACAGTGCAAGGGGAGGGAAGAATTTTCCCCCAAGACACTCATCATATAATTGTCATGGATTGTTTGCTCAGGGGATCAAGAAATCTAACCTTGAGTACACACCTGGAAAAGACAAAAACACGAGTGCCCTTTAGGGGGTGACATGGTTGTGTGAGTCGACACAATTTTAAGATGTGGGTTGTGGTTGCTATGATGACCTTTTTGACAAATAAGAGTGAGTTTGTTTGAAGTGCTTATTTTGTTCAATACCCATGAAAATTTCAAGAACATACACTCTTTGTTTAGATTTTAAGATTTGCAAACAATTGTTTTCTACTGTATGTTGTGTTTTTTCAAATTTAAATCAGATAAAGATCATCCAAAACATCAAACTGTCAAAACATGTATGTCTCAGTGCAATAATTGGATAGTTTAGCGCATCCCTGGTTTGTTTCAGCGTATATGTGCTATGTTTCAGCGCATTTTTGCTCTATTTTGGCACATTTATGTTTTGTTTTAGCGCATACATGCTCTGTTTCAACACATTCATGCTCTGTTTAGTGCATCTATGCTTTGTTTAGGGAATCTATGCTCTATTTTAGTGCATCTATGCTCTATTTTAGTGCATACCTGCAATAGTCCAACGCATAGATTGGATAGTTTAGCGCATCTACTAAAAATTTTAGTGCATCTATGTTTTGAACCTAGGTAATTTTCTGACACTCGAAAATCTACCATTTAGTCTAGTATTTTTCTATGCTTAGGGTCTGGAAGTTTGCCACTTTTGCTAAGAAGTCCCTAGAGAAGAAGATTAAGAAGCCAAAGGAGTCTCTCAGTTATAAGAAGCTATTGAAAAGGAGGAAATTTTTATACCAAAGTTGAAAAGTTTTGCTTGAACATAGAACTTTTATTCATCGATATCACGACTTTGTTAGAGGTTTCACTGACGATTTTGCCTTGGAACCATTATATTCACAAGCTTTCTTTCAAAGAAGAGCTCTTTTTCAAAGGCATAATCACAATCAACCTATTTGTTCCTCTATTATCCCCCAACTGGCAATTTTGTATTCTAATCGTCCTGATCAAGTTTTGCAATAGAGAGCTTAGGAGCATTAGGCATTTAGAAAAATCCTTATTTTCACAAAACTGCGGTCAAACCTCACAAAGTGCAAACATCTTCATTTTTGAGTTTTAGTTTAATTCCCATAACAGGATCATCATCCTTTCAACAAGGGAATCATGGGAATTTTCATAAGTCATATCAATAGAATCTTCATTTTATTCCGACTTAGATATCCATCAAAATTGCACTATTTCATTTTGTGATCAAAGTTAGTTGAAATTTGGTAAAATATTATGCCTGTTGTCACAAGATCTCGAAAGCACATAGAAGGAGACGAAAGGGAAAGTACATTAAGCAACATGGGTGATAAAAGCAATAGTGATGATAAGGAAGAAAATCCTTTTCACAGACTTCGCACTGGGAATAATCTGAATAATGATGAGATAACAGAAGAAATGCTTCAAGAAGCAAAACAGGATCCTCAATTCCATACTCTCATGGATAGAGTTTTGGAACGAAACAAAGAAAGATATTTCCTCTCATTGGCCAATCAAGGAGCTAAGTTACCTGCTGATTTTGACACGGAAGGGATTAGAGAGGATCCTAAGGCCCCCCTTAATGATTTTAGTGCTCTTACTCAACAGATAAGAGCATTACAAGGGAAAATAAAGAAAATACAAGGGGGTACAACAAAAAAATATGTTTTGGAAGATATCTACCCATATCCATTTGAAAGGAGTCTTAACATGATTCCTTTTCCAAAACATTATGAGATCCTGAAGTTTGATAGGTATAATGGGAAAACAAATCCCATTGATCATGTGAGGGATTTTTCAAATATGAGCTTAGAGTTCGCTCATGAAGATACCTACCTAATGTGATTGTTTCCATGAAGTTTGGGTGGACAACCCATGGAGTGGCTTTCCAAAATCACTCCCCCCATCAAAACATTTGAGGAGTAAATCAATAAGTTCATATCTCAATACTCCTATAATATACAACATCAGATAACCATGCTTGATTTATGTAGAGAAAAACAAAAGATTGGGGAACCCTTCACCACATTCTTACAAAGGTGGTGTAATGCCCCGCCAAGTAACCTTAAAGGAAGTTGCAATTAATGTCTTAAGCGAACCAATTTTTTTTTATAAAGTGCATTTAACATACACATTCACTTACTAATTAACAACAACCTTTAAGACTACAAGGTTAGGATTACTTAAACCCACACATACATATTACATATATCCATAGCATTATAAACTTTATGAAACAAACATCATACATCATAAGAATACCACATAACATAATAAGATAATCAACTAAGATATAATCTCATAATCATTAACTTAATCCAATAGTTACATCACTCATTCCCAGAATGAGGTAATAGTACAAAATGTTACAATTACAGAACTCCACCTCATAAACATAAGAGGGATAGAATAACTTATACAAATTGAAATATTACAATGCAAGAAATTACAACAAGAACCGCGAGTTTTCCATCCGGATGTCTCACCACCAAGTACTGAAGATCAATGGGGACCCAATGGTTTTGGTGCATGTTCCACCCAACCAAGTGGTACCCAAAGGCCCACCCCCCATGCTAGGAGATAGTAACAAAGTAACATGGACAAAGATCTACAACCACTAACCAAAGGTAGACTCATACTGACTCATACTGATATAACCAAACCATGAACTAAACAAGTACAACTCAAATACAATACAAGTACAAATCAAGTACAACTCAAACATCACTGACATTCCAGACATAAAATAGATCAAGTATATTCAGAGAACCATACACAAAACAATTAACAACAGTTGTCTTAGATAGAGTGTCATCGCATAGTAGTCATGAGATCTACTATGGGAATCCTTCATAGGCTCCGGTAATCTTGGTGGCCTCAATCAAATCTCGACCCTCATACTCACTCATGCAACATCAAATACCTCTCGTACTGACAAGATAAATGACTATGCCATTCCAGGCCTTCTCACTCATCCCAATTCTAAATGAACCCTTGTGTCTATGAATGAGGATTAAATTACCTTGATTAATGTGAATGCATCTTAATCATATAAGTACATTAATTTAATTATCACTTGATTAACTCACTCCTGAAGGTTACCCGGTTTACCTCTTTGGGCTCCGACCCCTAACAAAAGCCACTCTTCTAATGGACAACACCCTCACAAACCAATCACCAAGGGAAACACAAGTGCATACAACCTAGGCATCAAAACGACTCCAACACAAGGAGGATACAAATAATAGAACTCACTCCAAACATCTTGGAGGCAACAAACACATAGTCCACTCCTTTCACAGGAGGTACAAAACATCCCCGTTCATGGAAACCGGGTAAAACTGAAAAGACGCCATGCACTACCCAAGGGAAAACAACTGGATGGCATAAAGATTCAACAACCCTTATCCTCTAAGTTCTTCTGGAAGACTTATAATTTTAGGACTAACACTAAATTCTAAAACCCACAATGCAACTTGACAACATAGCAACAAAAGCATTCAAGTCATTAATCAAATCTAATATTTGGATTTCCTAAATCCATGTTCATTGAATAGGTAACGTTAACAAAGTCAAAGATACACTTACAGGGTTAACTCAAATAATCATATACTCATATTTCTATTTCCATTATAGGAAGTCTCAAACAATTTAAACTTACATCCCTTTACGAAATACAGAGAAACTAGAACATTTAAGGCAATCACGAGAAAGTTACTATTTTTGGATATTCTATTTATCTCTTTCATATTTCATTCACAATAAATTAATTGCTCTAATTGAAATAAAATAAATTAAACTAACTATTTGCCTCATCAATATAAACAACTTCTTAATTTACTTTTAAATCGACGCAAATCCATGCAAGTAAACTCTTTCCATTTCCTAACCAAATTTTACATCTCATTCAATTTTCTATTTAGAACATTCAATCACTTTAATATAATAAATATTGTTTCTCTATCCATTTACCCATATACACTGATCAATCCATTTAAAATCTCTATTCAATAATATATTGCATGCATCATATTAAAATAAAATACGATAATGAATTTACACTTAAGATATATATATATGCTCCATATTATATAGACAACAAATATATATATATATATATTAAATTATATTAATAAATTTAATTATATATATTCTTTAATATTCCAATCACAACAATTAATTTGCTCTATGGAAATAAATAAAACATAATATATGTTTTCCTTTTCCAATATATTCATTTCCTAGATTTACTTCTAATACAACATAAACTATTGCCATTACTATATTCAATTTCTATCCAAAATCTATATCTTTTCAATTCTCTATCTAAAAAACATCAACATCTTAGTGTATAAAAATATATTTTGGCTTAACTATTTAACCATGCATTCTTATTGTTTCCAATTAAATCTCATTAATTAATCAAACATTCAAATATAAATATTTCTATAATTCTACAATATATATTTAAATATCTTTTCTCCTATCTAATTGCCCTTGTATTCAAAACTTATCATTTAAGATCTTCTTGCAAAGCCAAATTACATGCACTTACATAAAACAAAATAAATACTAAATATACTCCTAATTGAAATGTTCATGTATATATATACATCAACTATATGTATTAATATATTTTATTACACAAATACATTATTTTAATAAATTATGTTAATATTCCATGACTAATTTTCCAATGCTTATGTTATCCAAATATTTAATTACAACTACAATGTTTTAAAACATTCTTTCTAAATATTCAAATTATACTGTAATTATTATTCGTTTTACTAACTATAAATATTTAATATTTAAATACTAAATATTATAAATTTTCATTGAAATTAAATATCAAATATCTATTTTACCAAAATATTATATTGAAATAATATGAAATAACAATATACAACATATATACAGTATATATATATAAATTATGTTTATACATATATATTATACATACATTATATTCAAATCGGATTAACATCCGGATTTCAAATAATAAAAATATCCATTATAATTGAAATAAAATTCGAATACATGAGAGGCGAGTTAAAATAACCCCAAATGCATTTACATTGGGGAGGGGCGGATGAAATAAATCAAAAATCACAAAACATAGTATGTGATTTGGAGGAAGGAGCGGACGAACCGTCAATGATTCGTATCCACACTGCAACCAAAGTTTATGGGAAGGGGCGGCTGTGTCACAGCCGACCCTCCTCCAACTAGGTCATGCCTTAAAGATGTATGGGGAGAGGGCTACGGAGGTCTCCCTCCACAGTCGTCCCCTCATGGGGGCGACGGTGGAGGTAGCGCCTCCTAAGCCTCCCCATAAAAATATAAAAAACCCTAAGTCTAAAACAAACGGTGATGAAAGATAAAATTCGGAATTTCAAAAGATTCGCCATAAAAGAAATGTCGTACGGACGGCGGAAATCATATTTAAATCTATACATTTTAATATATGCAAATTATATATATATATATTTTATATATATATATATTTTATATATATATATATATAAACATATATATGTATATATATAATATATATATAAATGAATTTCAACAATAGATAAATAGGAAAAAAAATTATGTAAATATTCACTTACAGGTGAAATTGTGAAACCTTTTTCTAGAAAAACCAAATCTCACAAAGATCTTAAGAATTAATTCTTTTAAACTATTTTCTCAAATTCATGAACAATTAGAAGAAAAATCAAATGGATCTAAATTAAAACCATAAGTTTCTAAATCCTCAAGGTTTCACCACCTAATTTCTACAGAGGGTTTTCAAATTAAAATTTGATTTCCTACAGAGGGTTTCATTTTCTAAAAACATTCTAAATGTATTGTTCAACCTCTATGGTTGATTCCAAAAACAAAATAATCGATTTCTTCAAATAATTTAAATTCAACTGAGGTTTTCACAATTTTCACTCAAGAATTTTCACAAAGCAAAAGTTGTAAATCTATTTAATTCTTTTCTTCTAATAACAAATTTATTTTCTAAAACAAATTTAACAAACAAATCTTTAATCACTATTATTTTAAAAGTAACCAAGAACAATAAAACACAAAGAGGGAAACCTGGTTCAAGAAGCTACAGGAAAAGATTAATTTCTGATGCAAGCCTCCTCCAAAGATTTCCTGAATTTTCTTCAATTCTCCAACAAATCCAATCCAAGACCCAACAAATGCAAACAATCTTTCCTCCAATCAATTCTACAATCAAACTTTCTTCAAACCCTTCCTTGTGCAAATTTTCCAAAATTTCTTCTCTGTTGTAAAAATAAATTTTCCTAAAGACTTTTCTACCCTAAAATTAGAACATGTATTCTTTATAAATCAAAAATACCTAATACAACCTTAATTCACATTGCATGCAAATTAGATATTAATTTCAATTTCAATTTCAATTTCAATTTTTACAACCCTAATTCACTTTGCATGCAAATTAGATATTAATTTCAATTTCAATTTCAATTCCAATTTTTGAAAACCCACTTTCAATTTAAAATACAATTTCAAATAATAAATTAATTTCCAAAGTTGAAACTCATTTCCCAAGTAAACATTTAATTACAATTTCTAATTTAATTCCCACAAGTTGAAATTAAATTCCAAAATTAATTTTAATTCTTTTATTTCCTTTCATTCTCTTGCATCACTTTTAATTAATTAATTTAATTATTTAATAACTAAATTCAACCCCCTTGGATTAAATTTAATTAATTAAATAAATTAAATATAATTAATTAATTTAAATATAAACTTTTATCCACATTGCATAATTTAAATTAAATAACCATCAACATGATTTAAATGCAATTATTCTAAATATCTATTTCCAAATTAAGAATCCTTCAGAATTAAATAACATTAAAGCAAGACAGACAATGACTCGACACACACAACTGATGACACACTAAGGCTAGGGTGTAAACTTGACACATGTTACCTAGCTACTACCTCCCGTTCAACTTAACCGTTGGATCGACATGCTCAAACCTATGAAACCAGGTGGAGTCGATGTCATGTACCTGCAATCCTGAAACCAAGTAAACAACATCATATAATATATCCAACATATAATACACACTGTGAAGAAGAAATTACGGATTCGCAGGGTGCTCGCAAGCAAGTGATGCGAACCCGTCCTCTTCACCCATACACTCATCGAAACTGACACTTCCATCATAATCAATAATCTCATAATAAAAACTCATGTTAACTCTACTAACAACATTAAACCATTAAAGCATGTGAAACAATAATTAGATAACCACATCCCACAATAATAGTTGTCGCTCAATAGTAGCGATCAAAACATCATAACAAAATGTATCCGGTATCAAAGTGACTACAACCAAACATAGCATAAAGCAAACCGAACGAGAAGCAAAACGGAGGGGTATTACAGGTGGAGAAGGTTGTTTGCAAGATATTCTTGTCCTATTCCTGAAAAGGAAAAGATGGAAATCTTTATCGACAGTCTGAATCAAGAGATGAGTTATAGGCTAAATCTTCATTATCCTCAATCATTTGAAAAATTGATTGAAAATGCAATTACCGTTGAAGGAGTCTTGGTCAAGCGTGGAGTTTTAAAGCTTGATAAAGAAAGTCCAAATTCGTACAACAACAACAACAACACTAGCAACAACAACGACAAGTCATGATTTTGGACTCGAAATAAAAATGTTGTGAATGATGGGGTGGTAGATGCTAACAACGTGAATGCAAAGCCTACCATTCTCAATATCAGGTGTCCAACACACCAATAATGTTGGAAATTCTAGTAACCAAAGCAATAATTCTAACCAAGGAAATGTGACCAACAATCGTAGTAATAATCTTGGCAATAATCAAAATTCAAATGCACCCAAATCTCAATTTTTTCTCGAATCGACGGAGTTTTACTCCCTTGGGCTAGTCTTTGGAATCAATTCTTAAAGAACTATTGAATCAAAACACTATCACATTGCCACCACAAAGAGATTATGAACCTCAAGTTAAACCACCATTGTGGAATGACTCATACTATTGCGATTATCATAGATGCAAGGGTCATAAGACAAGTAATTGCCAAGGGTTAAATAATCTCATTCAAGACTTGATTGATAACCATACCATAACGGTTGAGGGACATAATGCCAATGACGATCATCAGGCATTCAAGGATCCTCTCCCCAATTATCAGAAAGGGGAATCTTCAGGTGACAAAAGCAAGAATGTGAATCATGTCTACGACACCACCATCAATCATATTTACACTGACGATCAACAAGTTAATGCTATCAAAATCAAAGGAAAGTAAGAATATCGAGAGGTCAATGCTACAACAAGGGGACAGGCCAAAATCATTGTAAAAGGAATTTCATCTAAGTCGGCGGTTCCCCCTCCAAGTCAGTACAATTTGGTTGATCAACTACGAAAAACATCGGCCCAAATTTCTATCTTGAAGCTGCTCAAAATATCACCAGCACATAAGGACATTTTGGAAAAGGCACTCATTGACACAACTGTGTCTCCTGATCTGGATATCAATAGATTTCAAGCCATGGTGGGACACTTGTCCTCACCCACATGTTTATCCTTTGTTGAAAAGGATGACTCCTCCATGACCCATCCCCATAATTCATCGCTTTATCTAGAGGTCATGGTTCATAAAAACCGAATCAGATGTGTTTTAATAGATGGGGGAGCCAGATTAAACATTTGTACTTTAAAATTGGTCCTTGCTTTGGGATATTCAGAAGAATATATAGATCCACGAAGGAAAATTACAATCAAAGCATACGATGATGAGGAAAGAGCTTCCAAAGGCCTCATCATGCTACCAATCAGAGTGGGACCTATTGTGAAGAATACCTTTTGTCAAGTTCTAGATCGGGATCTATCCCATAATAGACTCTTGGTTCGCCCATGGATCCATGAGATGCAAGCAGTTTCGTCCACTTATCATCAATGCCTGAAGTTTCCATATGATGGACAAGAAGTAACAATACCAGCGGACCATATTAGCAGTCAGACTTGTTCTAACCTTAGAGCAACTTAGAACACATTTGTCTCGCATAATAGAGAGGCTCTGGCCATTTCTACTTCTAAACATAGTGAACAAGCAAGGGAAATGATAAGGAATTTTGGCACCAAGCTAAAATTGAAAGATAATGGGGTGGGAGAATATTCACTATGTCTCTCTAATCTACCCATGTCTCCAAGATCCCATGGTCAACCATCAACATCAATACAACAAGCTATAGCAGATTCAGCATCAGGCACACAAGCTTTAGTTCCCATCACCAAGTTTTATGGAAGATTTATCAAGGCAGATACTCAAGAAAATGAAGCAGAAGATAGAGCTATCCTTGATTGGCTCTATAAAGATGAAGATGAATCTATCCAACATGTCAAGTTACCCACTGAGCAATACGGAAAGGGTTATACAATAATGCAATAAATGGGTTATGAAGGAAATGGCCCTATAGGCAAGAGAAAATAAGGTATTATTGAACCTATCTGAATAAAAACAATGCTCCCAAAAGATAAAACTAGTTTAGGATATGGTGAAGATACAAAGGAAGAAACAGTACAAAGAAAATCCAATGAGGAGTTAGCTGAAACAATTCTTACAATACAAGAAAACAATTCTGACACTGACTCCAATGAATATGAATGGGACACCATTTTTGATGAGAAATTCTGGAGAGTCAAACAAGTAGATGTTATACAAAAATATACACCCACACTCACACAAGGGGAAAGCTCAAGGCCTCCACTTGACTACGTCCTACTAAGAGACCATGACTCGAGTGATGAAGATTTGATTCAAAGCAAGATGGATTATCAATAGGAGGATACCATCATAGATCTTCCCCCTAATGAGAATGATAATAGTATCATGACCTTAACAGCTAGTGACCTCACCCAACCTGATGATCCATTTCCCTTAGTCCATCCCAAACTCATTGATTGGGAACAAATTGCACCAATTGATATCCCAACTTTTCCCAATGATGAAACCATTGTAAACTTTCTTTGTTCATCCAACTCGGAAACAGGTTCCACCAGCGAATCACAAGATCAAAGTCTTAGACAGGAAAGTGCCAAGTTTCTCAGCTACAAAATTAATAATATAAAAGAAGGATCTAATGGTGAAAACCTAACAAAGGCAGTATTAGATCATGAAAAGAGAAAAATAAAGAGCGTATCTAACAGTGAAAACCTTTCAAAGGCACTGAAGATGGGAAACTTAACACTCTCCTTGAGCACTATCAAGAAAGATCTTCTATTTTGATAGAACCAACAAAGGCGATAAATTTAGGTACTGTGGAACAGCCCAAAGTCTTGCAACTTGTTGCATCACTGATAGAAGAGGAAATCCCAAGATTCACAGAATTCCTCAAAAATAATCAAATCAATTTTGCATGGTCATACACAGATATGCCTGGATTAGATCCAAATCTCGTCATGCATCATTTATCTATCATGCCGGGGGCAAAACCTATGAAGTAGAAACTCAGAAAAATGCACCCACATGTTGCATTACTGGTCAAAGAGGAGTTAAAGAAACTATTAGATGTAGGATTCATTCGGTCTATAGACTATGCAGAATGGATCTCCAATATTGTACCAGTATCAAATCCAGATGGATGAATCAAAATTTGTACAGATTTCACGGATTTAAATAAGGCATGCCCAAAAGACAATTTCCCTCTGCCAAACATAGATATGATTGTAGATTTGACTGTTGGACATGCTATGTATTCACTAATGGATGGATTTTCTGGATATAACCAGATAAATATTGTGCTTGAGGATCAAGATAAAACAGCGTTCACATGTCCTTGGGGTACATATTATTGGAACATAATGTCATTTGGACTCAAAAATGCAGGAGCTACATACCAACAATCAATGACTACAATTTTTCATGACATGATGCACACATTCATGGAGGATTATGTAGATGATCTCTTAGCCAAATCAAACACAAGAGAAGGACATTTAGATATCTTATCTAAAAAAAATTTCAGAATGGAAAGATTTAAAGTCAAACTTAATCCTAAGAAATGCATCTTTGGGGTGAAATCTGGAAAGCTTCTAGGTTATATTGTGTCAGAAAATGGAATTGAGGTGGATCCGGCTAAGGTACAAGCAATCCTCAATATGCCACCACCAAGGAACATTAGTCAACTATGCTCATTACAAGGATGTTTGCAATCCATCAGGAGATTCATTGCACAACTGGAAAATAAGAGTTTATCATTCACTCATCTCTTACATAAGAATGTTCCATTTAAATGGGAAGACAGGTGTGAAGCAGCATTTGATCAGATAAAGCATTATCTAATGATTCCACCAGTGCAAGGTGAACCACTCATATTGTATATTTCTGCCACAGAAGTGTCCTTGGGAGCATTATTGGCACAGGAAGACAAAACAAGAAAGGAGCGAGTAATATATTACATCAGCAGAACATTCTCAAGCCATGAGCTAAATTACACTTTCATTGAAAATTCTTGTTTGGCAGTAGTGTTTAATTCTCAAAAGTTACAACACTATATGCTAACTCATACAATAAAACTTGTGGCTAAGATTAATCCTTTAAAATATCTTCTAAGGCAACCCTAACTGGTAGATTAGCTAAATGGGTCATGATCCTAAGTTAATTTGACATCCATCATGTGGATTGGAAGGCCATCAAAGGACAGGTCATAGCGGATCAGTTGGCAGAGGCACCAATGCAAGTAGAACATCCAATACACATTGATTTTCCTAACACTGATGTATTCACAGCAACCACTAAGCAGTCACGAGCACTTTATTTTGATGGCTTCTACACTCAACATGGCTCGGGGGCAGGAATTCTTTTCATCACACCTCAAGGACATACAATTCCAAAATCTTATCAGCTGATGTTTCCTTGTACAAATAACATAGCTGAGTATGAAGCGTTGTTAATTGGAATGAGAATTGCATTAGACTGGAGAATCACAGAACTGTAAGTTTTTGGTGATTCACAACTTTTCATAAATTAGATAAATGATGAATATCAAACTAAAGATGACAAGTTAATGCCTTACAAAAACATGGTGGATGATTTCAAGAAATACTTTGTTGATATCAAGTTCACACAAATTCCACGTACTAACAATAAGGCTGTAGATGCCATGGATACAATTGCATCACTACTCCAATTGTCAGAGAACCAAGCACGGTATGATTTCCTGGTGGAACAATTGTTTTCTCCTGCTTATGATAATCCAGAAATCCAAATCATTTGTCACCTAACTAGTTCTAATTCTCCCTTGTATGGCCAAATCTATGCTTATCTAAAAGATACCATTTTGCCCCTAGATTTGTCTAGGAATCAGAAAAGGAATTGCATACACCAATCTTCTCGTTACACCCTAATTGCTGACATCTTATATCGATGTGGTCTTGATGGTACCCTCCTTCGATGACTCAAACGTGATGAATCAAAAAAGGCCTTGCAAGAGGTTCATGGTGGTATTTGTGGGACTCATTCAAGTGGACTAACCTTGGCTAAGAAACTTGTTAGAATGGGTTACTATTGACCGACCATGGAAAAAGAATCATTCATCTTTGTGAAAAAATGTTCAAAATGTCAGATTCATGGGAATCTCATTCACGCTCCTACTTAGGAATTGCAACCCTTCACCACAAGATGGCCTTTCGCTCAGTGGGGATTGGATCTAGTCCACAAGATAGGCCCATCATCATCAAATGGACACAAGTTCATTATCATAGCCACTGAGTACTTTACTAAGTGGATTGAGGTTGTTCCTTTAACAACTATTACCGCAAACAAATTTCATCCTTCATTTTGAACTATATCATATGTCGGTATGGCATTCCCAACTCTATTATCACAGATAATGGAAGACGTTTTAAAAATCAAAATGTTGATGAACTCTATGAAAGATTTCACATCCAACACAGGTTCTCTATGCCTTATTATCCATAGGGAAATGGCCAAGCAGAGGCTTCAAATAAAACAATTTTGAAGATTCTGAAGAAAACGGTGAATGGCGTCAGTCGTGATTGGCATGTCCAATTAAATCCAACTTTGTGGGCATATAGAACTAGCATTTGTACGCCAACAGGCGCCACCCCATATGCTTTGGTTTATGGAGCAGAAGCCATTTTGTCATTGGAAGTTGAGATTCCCTCACTTCGAGTATCACTAAAGGGGCTCATAAATGATGAGGATTACAAAGTATCAAGACTACAAGAGTTGGAATTGCTTGACGAGCGGCGACAAAGTGCATCTAATCATTTAAAGGGTTATCAACAAGTTATGTCCCACAGTTACAATCATAGAGTCAAACCATGAAATTTTCAAGTGGGTGACTTAGTCCTCAAAGAAAACCCTCGTAATCAACAAGATGGGGAAAAGAAAGGAAAGTTCGATCCCAATTGGTTGGGTCCATTCGTCATTATTGCAGCATATGGATCGGAGGCATATCAATTATCAATGCCAAAAGGGGACCTGCTTGAAGATCCGACCAACAGCATCCACCTGAAAAAGTTCTATGTTTGAAAAACATCAAAAACAGTATAAAAAAGTCATGAAAAAATTCATAAAAATTGGAAAATGTCCTGAAAAAAAATAAAAATTGTTGCCTTGATGAAAACTTGGCAAACAGGTGTCCTGGTAACAACAAAAAAATAAAAAAATAAAAAAAAAGTGCAATAAAAAATAAATGGTGAAAACCTGGCAAACAGGCATTGTTTGTGATTTGGTTGGTTCTTCCATCTATTATGATACATTCTGCATTATTCATATCCATTTTTTTTCGTCGACATCACATGCATGCCTGGCCATCATATCCACATCATGCGCCCAACATTTCCTTGAAACAACAAGGATTTCATCATGGCTTGATGATTAGTGTTATCCTTAGCATTAGGTTGTGTCTTATCAAGAGTCAGAGTGCATGGTCATCGAGGGAAAATTCACTTTTGAACCTTTTTAGCAGACAAACGGAAACATGTGTCAAGTATCGAAATATTATAATAACAAACAAAATATCCAATCAAACTGGTCCAAAACAACTGTCAGACAGGAGACTAAACAAATTGGATGATCTTAATCTAAATTAAAATGAATGAAAAACTTAAAGCATAAGTTGAATTGTTGTTTTGACATTTGATGACATCATATCTCTGGAGTGGTTCAATGATGTACTAAACTAGAATCACAAGGAAGGAATATGATTTTTCTTTGATTGTTGTATGTAAGCTAATCACTAGTATTGTGCAAGTTTGTCACGAAACATAGTGACATTTTAGGATTTGCATAAGAAAATGGTTAACTTTTGTCTGTTTATGCAAACAATACTCAGGTCATCTTGGTCCAATTATACCCCAATGCTTGTATTAACTTGCTATATCAAACATCATGAAAGTTGTACTCAGGTCATCATCGGTGCTAACATCCCCGTTGATGCTTGTACTAACTTTAAACATATCAAAAGGCTCAATGATGAAAATTAAGCGCAGAATTGGTTTACAGAATGACAATAGTGAAATGGTTCATTTGGCATTTTAGGATTGCATGATTCATTTAGATTGCATTCGTTTTTGTTTTTATGGCTGTATGACAGATTTTTGGAGGTTGGAAATAATACATATCTCCTTTTAAGACATCGATTGAGTACACTTGGACATTTATTGCATCTCATTTCATTATCATTTTCATATTTCATCATATCATTCACATTTTATATCATCATTTAGGTTATCATGATCATTCTCACATCAATTACATCGTACATTTCCATTTATTGACTTTCATATCATTTTCATTATCATTATCAACATTATCATTATTAGTTACCATTCATTTTCATTATCATTATCAACATTATCATTATTAGTTACCATTAATTTTCATTATCATGTCATTGTTGATATCATAATCATTATTCATATCACATTTGCATCATATCATTTGCATATTAGTATTGACATATACATAATTTTATATCATTTTTACATATCATTTTCATCATCATTTATTATTTCATATCATTAATCATTTTTTATTATTTTAATCATTCATCTCATCATTGTTATGTCAATTTTTCACCTCATTTTCATATCATTTCATGTATCATTTTCATAATCAATTTACATCAAACATCATTTGCATAATCATACATTGAGAAAAAGAATAGCGCATCCATTGCATTCATTACATACATACTCCATACATCATGCAGAACCATCAAATCATTTACATTGCATCATCATATTCAACTCTAGAAAATCATTTCATTTGTAGGTTCATCCGACCATAAATCATCATCATATGTAAGCATACATTGCAGTGCATAAAATGCATCATCATCATCATGCATATCATATGCATCCATAAGCATGCATAATCACAAACAACATAACATATAGAAATGAAAATGAATACATAACCATTCATCATAAAATCATCAAAGACACATGCATATCAAAAATCACCACTAAATATCATAATCTCATCAAAAATAAATGTCCATGGGTATAAGGATATCAAATGTCTGAATAAGATACATAAAGTACAATAAAGGGGTGTATACATAATCATCACTGTGGGGTATCTGGATGGGGATCATGACTACTGCTACCTCTGGAGGTGGTGAGTCTCACTGGATCTCTGCTACCTGAAGCACCTATCTCTTGTTTGATAGGTTGTGGCACACTCCTAGTAGCACTCTTGGTATGACTGTGTGAGTGGGTACGTGATCGGGTGCCTGACTGCATATAGGCTATCCTCTGCTCAGGGGGTACTGCCTCAAAGTATCTCATCCTATAATATTCCACTAGGCAGATAGTCTTCAGTCCCTCTACAACAACCTCTCCAATGGAGGTACTCTCAACTGATCTTAGAAGCCTCTCTGCTACCCCCTCTACCTATACACACCGCTCTTTAAAACTGTCCCGTTCTACAGTAAGCTGGGCTATCTATGGGTTAGGAGGTGGTGGCTGTGCTATCTATATCTGTAGCTCACTGATGGTGGCTTGTGCCTGTGCTAGCTGGCTCTGAAGAGCCTAGACCTATGCCTGAAGTGTGTCAATTTGTCCCTGTGATGGAGCCCTAATAGTAATGTGTGGTGTTGAAGTACTCGACTGCTCCACCACTCTAGTTGTACGAGGCCTAGTCTTGAAGTGTACATCGAAGAACACTCTCCCTTCACCACCTCTGTCATCCCTATCATCATCATCATTAGAGTTGTCATCATCCTCTTCCTCGTCAACATCCATGGCCACCCCACCTATATCCTCCTCTCCTCCATGTGGTTTCTCTATCTGTCCCTCTGCATGTGCCCCCGCCTCTGCCTGTGCATGTGGCTGTCGTCATGCCTGCTATAAGAATGGTCCACCTAATAGTGGGGTAGGCTCACCTAGACTAGTCAATCTAGGGAATGGATGAGTATAGAAATACGCAACGTAATCATGAGTCATATGTGCATCTATCAACTCTGGATGGATATCCCAAAACTCTGGTTGTAGCTCAGTGTACTCTGCTCTAGCTGCCTCAAGTGTGATGAAGGGACCCCACTTTGCAACATCCTCCCGACATCTGGCATAGTGAGCCACACCTTGCGGCATCATCTGAACTCACCCATACTATCTAAGTACCCGCATAACCAAAAATCACTCAATGATAAATGGGGTATGGCCAATCAAGTATCTAGTGATGCCACAGTAGGGAAGCTCTATGTCATCCTCATCCCATGCCTCGCAATCAACATATGGTCTCCAGATGACTATATCCATGTCATCTAACACATGCCGCCAGTACTCTAACTTGCCCAAAATAGGCTAGACAAGGGGACTTGTATATGCATACACATATGGATGGCCAAGCAGACGATCTCTCTGTATAATAGGATGGGTGATGGCGATGTGCTTCCATGCCCAGATCTGTAGAATCGTAACTCCAGAAGATATACTCTTCCCATCTGTATATACCACCTGATGAAAATCATGGTATAGATGGGAAAGCATGCAAGATCCCCATGCATATCTAGTCTGATGAAGGATCATGTCCTCCAATATCCGACCCCAACCTACTAATAGTCCCTTTGACCTGCGATCAGGACAAAGGAAGCCACCAATGAAACTTGCCAAAACTGACGGAAGTGGGGCATATCTCTCAAGGCAATCTCATAACCACCATCTTGTGGATTCTGGAAGACTCATCGCAAAGCATCTATGCCTCCAATATCCTTGTGATCATAGATCACAAGCGTGCCAACCATAGGGATGCCTAAAATCTTGTACACATCCTCTGGTGTAACAGTGATCTCTCCAGTTGGCAAGTGAAAAGTATTATGCTCACTATGCCATCTCTCAGCTAACACAGTCAATAGTTCCCTGTTGACCCTATACTATGGGATCTTAAGAAGGGAACCCAACCCACATCTAACAATGACCCCAATCTCTGGCTGGGTCAATCTGGGAATCATCTCCCATGTACAGGGAAACCTCTCTCTGATCTGGAGGATTTTAAAATCCTCCTATAACATCGAAACATCAATCAATTAGGAAATCATATAATCATATCAAGTGCAGGTAAATCTATCATTACTATTTGTTTTTCATCAAGCATGGAAACAAATTTAATAGCCAATCAAATCAACATCAACATCTATACTATTTGTTTTTCAATTTAGAAAGCAAATTTATTAGCATCAACATCATTTTTACTATTTGTTTTCATGCATGAGGACAAATTTATCAAAACATCATCAAAATCAAGTTAATTTATCCTTGGTGTTATTCAAAATCATCAAATCAGTTGTCTAATAAAGCAACAAACATCAAGAAATCAGCAAATTAGTCTCAAATTTTCAAATTCAACAATAATTCATGGATGCGCTAAAATAGTCTTTCAATGCGCTAAATCAGTCAATGTGCTACTTTATCCATGGATGCGCTAAAACAAAGAACCAAATAGCTAAAATGTCAATAAGCTATTCTATCAGGGGTATGCACTAAATTATCTAGCCTATGCGCTATTCTAGCCTATGCACTAATCGAGAATCACATGTGTGCGGTCTTCACCTATGCATGAATCTATCTATCATATGCGCTATTCTAGTCTATGCGCTAAAATTCTCATCTATGCGCTATTCTGTTTCATCGATGTGCTAATTTGAATACGTTAATCTACCTAATTTATGCACTAAACTATGGCTAGTGTGCGCTAAAATAGAATTTTGGAAAATCTAAAAATTGAAAAAATCCGTGCAAAATTCAAAAAAAAAATCACAAAGGAGGATCGTGCAATCTTACCGGAGGTCCATAAGCTGCTAGTCTCTGATGACGGTGGGCTCGCTCGAATCGGTGGCACTCATAGTGGATCAGCATCTTGAAATTCTCTCTGAGAGCTCTGAAAATCACAAAAGGTTGTTGTTCAAATGACAATGACTTTTTACCTTTTCCACCTTTTAAGGGGGTAAATAAGGTAAGGTTATTTTTATTTTTACCATATGGAGTGCTATTTCGGGAGATAAATCGACGAATCTCCTTCAAAATCATTTCAAATCTTTGAATCATCATTAGTATCATTCAACAACACGATTTATCTCCCAAGGGGGCATATAGCATCATTAGTCAATTTTTCAAAGTCAGGGGCAAATTTTTGAAATCCGAATTTTTGTTTGAAGCAGTGCATAAAACACATCACTTCAAAGAGGGGAAAAATGTATACATCTAAAAATGGTCATTGCAAAACCTGTTAATTAATTAAATATGAATTATTTAATTAATATTCTAAAAGTCATCCACATATAAATAAATTTAATTATTTATTTATATTGTTCATTTTTCAAATTCTTCTAGTTTAATTAAATAAAATAAATTTCATAATTTATTTTAATTATCATATTATTCTAAGTTTGAATGTTTTCAAATAATGGAATATTCCTCCAAACACTTTCTTCATCTCACATTCAAATTAAATATTATAAATATTTGATTTAACACCTTTTTCATCCCTCACATAATTAAATATTAATTATTTAATTATGGAAGCTTCTAAAAATCCATGTTACATAAAATTAAATAAATTTATTTATTTAATTGAGAATTTATCCTCAACTTTCAACCAACTTTCATAAATGAAATGACAAATGGCAATTTGTCTCCATTTTTGAATGAGGAGGTTTTGTGGGTTGAAAACATTCTTCCATTATTCTCTCAACCTTCCACCTTTCTCTCAACCTTCCATTATTCTTCATCTTGACAGGTTCAAATTTGACCGTTGATCTTTGCCAACTAGATTCTTGCCTCCAAAAATCTATAAATGCAGCCCTTTAGTGAGTAGATTTCATCCTAGATTTTGTGAATTTAGTATAGTTACTATAGTTGCATTTGAATCAACATTTTAGCATAGCATTTCAAGTTCATAGCATTTTAGTTTCATGTCATAGCTTAAATCATTTAGCAATGGACATGCATGTTGCATAAACTCATTCTCTAAGTTGTCATTCTACCAAAGCTATTGCATACACCAACTGAGAGCCAGCAACTTACAACAGATCCTTTGAACTAGAGGACAATGGAATGCTTTAGAAGGAGCTGTTGTTTAGAGTTTGTTTTACTTTTAATTAGTTTCCTTTGATTTAATGTTTCATTGGTGTGTTAGTTTAACTTATTAGTTGTTCCACATATTCTCACACACAGGTGTAAATTTCCCTATTACACTCCTAAAGCTTGCATTTGTATCCTACATTACCATATCATACTTTTAGAGTTAATTATTGAGCTTATATTGCTATATTATGCTTCTATAGCATACATTTTGTCCTTTACACTCCTCCTATCACATCTTTATAAATTATCCTTACATTTGAGGTATCATGCCTTTCAAATTGTATATTGAGCTTACATTACATGATTTATACTTACAATAGGAGCATCATGTCTTTATATTACTTATATTTATCACCTTCATGATTACATGCTTACATTGGGGGCATCTTGCCTTCCTCCACACATTACCTATTTCTTACCTATATTTGTTGTGTAAATATTATCTTACCTACACCACTATCATAGGTGTTACAAAGATTCATTTAGTAATCAAATAAATAAAAATCACATGACATGGATTGTACTTCATGTGTTATTTCATCCCATGGATTCCATGCCAAACACATGTCATTATCATTTCCTAAATATGTAATAAATTCTAACTTGACTCATTTCCTATTGCTCTTATTTCCTAAACAATTGGTAGGTTCTTATTTTTGTACTTGATCTACATTTGTGAGATATAAGCTACTAATTTTACACCTTTTCTTTGTTTGAAATTTCATGATGATCCTGATTTGAGCATTGGAGAAGACAAATGAATTGGATCAACTCCTAAAGACAAGCTCAAATGCATTCTAAATCAGTCATTCTACATCAAATACATGACTATAATATCCTATTACTCTATGATAATAAATTGTATTAGACCTATACTAACATTTAGTATGAGTTATAAGTTGACATGGGTGAAGAAAATCAAGATAAAACATTGGGAAAAAATCAACAAGGTATATCAAGCTACACAAGTAGAAGAAGATCAAAATGTTATATTATTGTTATACATGATCATGCATCACTCCAACATGCATTTTGTATATCATGGGGCTAAACCAACTATGTTAGCACATCTAGGTGAGTGGGTGAATGCTAGGAGAGGCCTCGGTTCATTCCCTAGATCTCCTAATCCTTCCAAGTTACATTATTCCAATGTATCCTCTTAAGAGCCTAGAGAACGAAAAAATTACCAAACTATGATAGAGTAGTTCTCAAATTTTGTGACGCTTGCAATTTTTTTTTTTATATATAAAGTTGGATGTGGGGTCCCTCCATATTAACCTCTCATGGTTTTGGTCAATTTGACAATATTTGACTATGCCAAGAACAAATGCATTCTTTCAAAAACTATCAATTAAGAGTAGTGCAAATGTGGCAACAAGCACATTTTGTGTTTTGTGTGTCATGGGGACAAATCAACTATTCCAACACATCAAGGTAGGAAGGTAAATGCTACCAAAGGCCTCAATTTATTCCTCAAGCCTCCTAATCCTTCCAAGCTATGTTATTCTAACATAATTTCTTAACCAAACTAATATGACAGAGTAGTTATCAAACTTTGTGATACTTTCAAAAGGGTTTTTTAGACATATAGGTGCATTTTGGGTCCCTCAAAATTAACCTCTTTCTTTGTTCAAATCAATACCATTTGACCATGCTAAGAATGAATGCATTCTTGCAAAAAGCGTTAGTTGAGAGCAATGCAAATGTGGCAACAAGCATATTTTGTGTTTCATGCATCCTAGGGAAAAACTAACTATGCCAACACATCTTAGTGGTTGGGTGAATGCTATCAAAGGCCTCCATTTTTTCTTTGGGTCTCACATTCCTTCTAGTCTATTTTATTTTGATGCAATCTCTTAAGATCCCTAAGAGCAAAAAAATCAAACTATGACGAAGTAGTACGCAGAGTTCATAACACCTACAAATATTTTGTTTGGATGTATAGGCATTTATATGGTCCCTCCACATTAAAATCTTTCTATTTTGGTTAAATTGACAATGTTTGGCCATGTCAAAAATGAATGCATTCTTATAAAAATGTAATTTGAGAGCAATGTAACCTTAGAAACATTCATATTTTGTGACTCATGTGTCATGGGGTAAAATTGCCCATGCTAACACATCAAGGTGGGTGGGTGAATTCTATCATAGGGCTTTTTTTGTTCCCTAGATCTCCTAATCCTTCCAAGCTATGTTGTTCCAACACAATCTCTTAAGAGTCCTAAGAGCAAAAAACTGCCAAACTATGATGGAGTAGTTCTCAAAGTTTGTAGCACCTATGAATTTTTTTTCTAGACTTATAGGTGGATATGAGGTCCCTCCACATTATCCTCTCTTGGTTTTGGTCAACTCAACACTTTTTGACCTTGTCATGAATGAATGCATTCTTGTAAAAAATGTCTTTTGAGAGTAGTGTAGTTATTTAAATAGGCATATTTTTTGTTTCATGTGTCATGAGGCCAAACCGTTTGTGCCAACACATTAAGGTATAAAATTTAATGTTATTAAAGGCCTCTATATTTTTCCTATGTCTCCCAATCCTTTTAGGATATGTTATTCTACTACTATCTTTTAAGAGTCTTGAGAGCAAAAAACTGCTAAACTATAACATAGTAGTTCTTAGATTTTTTGGTATCTATAATTTTTTTGTTTGGATATATAGGTGTATATGTGATCCCTCCACTTTAACCTCTTTCAATTTTTGGTCAACTCAACATTGTTGACCATGCCAAGAACAAATGCATTCTTGTAAAAAGCATCATTTAAGAACAGTTTAACCAAGGAAACATACATATTTTGCATTTTGTGTGTCATGGGAAAAATTGACTACCCCAACACATCAAGATGAGTGGTTGAATTCTACATAATTCCTCCATTCATTTCTCAAGTCTCTCAATCCTTCCAAGCTATGCTATTTTGATGCAATCTCTTCAGATCCATGAGAACAAAAAGTCGCCAAACTACATGACATAGTAGTTCTTGAAGTTTTTGGCACCTATGAATGTTCTTCTAGACCTATAAGTTGATATGAGTTCCATCCATATTAAAATATCTTGGTTTTTTTCAAATCAAAACCATTTGACCATGCCAAGAATGAATGCACTCTTACAAAAATCATCATTTAAGAGTAGTGTAACCGTGGAAATAGACATATTTTGTTTCATAAACCAAAAGGCCAAAATGACTGTACCAACACATCAAGGTAGGAAGGTAGATACTACCAAAGGACTTTATTCATTCCCAAAGTCTCTCGATCCTTCAAGGCTATGTTATTCTGATGTAGTCTCTTGATAGCCCTAAAAGCAAAAAAAATCCAAACTATGATGGAGTAGTTCTCAGAGTTTGTGGCACCTAGGAATATTCTATATAGACCTACATGTGTATATTGGGTCCCTCCACATTAACCTCTCTTGGTTTTTGTTAAATCAACATTTTTCTACCATGCCAAGAACAAATGCATTCTTGCAAAAAGCACCATATGAGAGTAGTGTAACCATGGCAACAATATTATTTTGTGTTTCATGCATTGTAGATGGAATTTGACTATTCCAACATGTTGAGGTGGGTTCGTGAATGTTATTGGAGGCCTTATTTTGTTCCTCAAGTCTCCTAATCCTTCTAGGCTATGTTATTTTGATGTAATCTCTTAAGAGCCTCGAGAGCAAAAGACTGCCAAACTATGATAGAGTAGTTGTTAAAGTTTGTTTCACCTACGAATATTTCATATAGACCTACAAGTATATTTTAGGTCCCCCTAAAATAACCTATATCAATTTTGGTCAATTTGAAACCATTTGACCTTGCCAACAATGAATGCATTCTTGAAAAAAGCATCATTGAGAGTAGTGTAAATGTGTCAATATGTGTATTTTGAGTTTCATGAATCATGAGGCCAAATTGACTATTCCAACATGTCAAGGTGGGTGAGTGAATTCTGTTGGAAGCCTTGGTTTATTCCCCAAGTATTCTAATCCTTTTAGGCTACATTATTTTGGTACATTCTCTTAAGAGCCCTAAGAGCAACAAATTAGTTATCAAAGTTTGTGATACCTATGAATGTTCCATCTAGACATATAGGTGGAAATCATGTGCCTCTATAGTACCCTATCTCAACTTTTGTCAACTTGAAAACATTTGAAAATGTTAATAATGAATGCATTCTTGCAAAATGTGTCAATTGAGAGTAGTGTAAAGTTTCCAATAAGAATGTTTTATATTTTGTGCATCATGGGGCCAAACCAACTATGCCAACACATTGGGGTGGGTAGGTAAATTCTATTGGAGGTATCAATTTTTTCTCTGAGTCTCCTGTTCCTTCTAGGCTACATTATTCCAATATAGTCTCTTAAGAGCCTTAAAAGAAAAAAACTTCCAAACTATAGCATAGTAGTTATTGAAGTCTGTGGCACCTATGAATATTTTCCTAGACCTACAAGTGGATGTCGGGTCCCTCTATAGTACCTTATCTTAGTTTTGGTCAACTCAAAAATCTCATAACCTATTTACTATATGATATAACTATAGTTTTATACTTTTAACTATATATATCTAATTATATGCCTATAGTTTCAACGTTAATTCTTTATCCTTGTAAATATTTTAATCTTGTATATTTGCATCTTTAAAAGTAATAAGATAATATAGATTATTGAAATCATGCTCTTTATCATTCATGTATCTTAACTTGTTATGTGTATTTACATTTGATATCAGCATTATTATTATTATATATTTAAATAAATACTAACATGTATGTTTACTAACATACATGTTTATTATCATATTATAGTAATAACATGTCTATATAGATTTTTTCTTGTTATTTTTTTATTTGGGTGTTATAATAAGTATCTATATTATATGTTTATTATATTCATTTGTTGTTTTTTCTTCTCTCTCAACTCATCTCCACCAACCTTTATCAAGTCTGATCTATAATCCTACTTCTCATTTTCTCCTCTTCCTGATGATGGATCACTATGTGTGATTTGAATCATTGAGCTAAAAATATACATGTAGTTTAAAGCAGAAGCTTGCACAACTAATCGTTTGACCATGTCAATAATGAATGCATTCTTGTAAAACATGTCATTTGAGAGTAGTGTAAACTTTCTAATGTTTTATTGAAAAAGGGATCCTAGGTCTAATATTTAAATCACTAAGATCAATCCTTTCCCAAGTCAACATTAGAAGCCAAATTAGCAAGGGTAGGAGATTGACTAACAACCTAAAAGGAGAGACAATTTTCCCTGTATTTGGTTCTTTATTGCTTCGGAAATTGATTGATTTGATGTGAAATTTATTGATTTAATTTGAATATGCAACCTAATATGATTACGTAATTTTTCCGTACAAACGAAACAAAATTTTCCAAAACAAAAGACAGGTCTAAGCAAGGTAGAATTTTGTGCACCTATGATATGAATTTGAGGCTTAAATAGCAGTTCAAGGGTGGTGGGCGCCCTTGACTGGGAGTAATTTCCAAGTCTATAACTTTCATTTTTAAGGCTTCTAGGTTTTCATTCTTCAATTCTATTATGAACTTTTTATCTTCAGATCTAAACCTACAAAAATCACAATAAAGAGGGGAAAGGAGGTGGCTATATAGGAGTTTTCCTAGGTCAAACCCCCATTTTGGTATTTCTACCACTACAAATAATTGATTGGTTGACAAATAAAATGTTTTTTCTCTTAGTCTTAAGTGCATCTAAGGTTGTAATGAGCTAAAATGCTAAAAACCCTACTCAAATGTGTTAGATAAAGATTCCTAATGACATAAATGAGATCAACCCAAGAGAAAGTCAAATACCCTTAGGAAAACCTAAAATACAACAATACCTTGCTTAGGGCAGCAAGTAGGTCAAAGTATGAAGATGAAAACACTTTGAAAACAATTCATTAGGTTATTGAAAGAGGCCAAAGCTATCTCCAAAACCTAGATTCCATCATGTTCTTCCATTGGCATCAAACTCCAATCATTGTAGCAACTTGATTAATTTTGAAATTCTTCTTGAAAACCTATAGAATAAATGTAATTTGGCAGTCTTGTTGTAATTGTAATTGTTTTTTTAATAATAATTCATGTTTATGTAGTGGAACTTAGAATAAATTAAAGTGTAGGACAACTCATTTGATTTTAATTTTTGGGATTAATCTATCACCAAGGCTCAAGTTTGAATTTTCATCTCCAAAATTAGAGATCGACAAAAATAGGAAAATAAATTTGTTAGGAAAAATAGTTGGAAAAGGGCACTAGGCATCCCTAACCAGCTCTTTCACACTCAACAAAACTTAATTTGGGTGTTTAGGGTCTACTATAATCAGGACTTCTCCAACATGAGAGCACTTTTCAAGGTCAATTTGATGTTATTTAATCGGTAAAACATTTTCAAAGGATAGTTTTAGCACATTTTCCTAGGTTGATAGAAATATTTAGGGCTAGGTAATATCTAAAATTCATTAATATAAAAGTTACTAAAGCGAGTTCCAAATAGAACATGAAATTGTACTTTCACCTAAAAAGGAGTATAGTTTTCGACACTATATTCAGCCCCCACTTTAGCAGCCATATGACACTACGTGCATATGTAAGTTAAAGGATTGAAAGTAAATCATATCATAAAAAGATACCCAAAATGATAATGTAGAGGACATAGAATATTTTCCTAATGAGAGAATGAAGCCCCTAACGTAGTAATTTGCAAAACCACAACATTAGGAACCGTATCCTACAAAACTAATTCATTAGAAATCTAAAACCATCTTGTGCATACAAACAAGTATGTTAGCCAAAAACTTCTAAAGAGAATGAAATTCAAGGATAGATTTATGCCCCCTAATTTCACTTGCTTTATGGAGGTGGAAGCAGGGTAGTAATCTCGCCTTGTCGAACTGATTAGGGTTTTGATGAAAATGTTTATGGTAGGGTCATTAAAATATAACACCAAGTACTAACAAGCATACAACATGAAAGAGAGTGGAACCATGATTCCAAGATAATATACATTATCAAATTGGAGTTTACAAGCTCAAGTTATGTTGATTTTAAGATAACATGGTATAAGCAATATAGTACTAAATTTAGCTATAACTTATAAATTTTTTACTATTTTTCCATTTATTTCACTTTTATAGTTTGAGAGCATTAAGAGTTAAGACCATTATCCCTAGGAGCAAAAATGTCACAACGATGATTGTACCATGTACAGAGGCTCGAGGCCCTGAGGCATGAGGTGCACCAAAACGAGAGGTGAGTTACATTTTCACTTTCCCCCTAGTTAGGAGCTCTTTTTTATGTACTTTTATGGATTTTTGAAAAAAGGGGCACCCATGACCAATCTAGGTGTCCTAGACCTCTGAGGGTGCCCCTAACAAACCTCGCTACCCTAGACCTCTAAGGGCACCCCTAACTGACATGGGTGCCCCTGAGTAACATGGGTACCCCTGACTGAGCACAAAGTTCTAGAAATTACTTTTTTTCTATTTGAATCTTGACTTATCCATGTATACATTATTGATAAAGCATCAAGTACTATTTTACCAACAGGCCCCTCCATGCATGCGAGTGCACTTGGGAGGCCACCTTTTCACACTTCTCTGCTATTAGGCCACAAAACTCTTGATCTCGAAGTAGTGCCATTTATGTGCAATGGCTTTATACTAGGTCTACATTATGCCCACAATGAGATATCACAATGATATTCTTATGGTATTGGTGGAGCATTCGGATGTTGACACTTCTAACTTTTGTTTGTTTACGGGGGAGATGATGATAACTTTAGAGGATGTATACCACATTCTTTGACTACCCATATAGGGTAGGATCGTGAGGCACGACGAGGGATGGTCCATGATGGAGATCCTTGATGATCAACAATATTACATCAGTTGTGATCTACCACAAGATGGCAAGGGATAGATCTAGCTATGGTGGTTGTTACATATAGTAGTTGATCTTATTCTTTGGTGGATCATGATCGCTATAGTAGCACTAACAGTGTCACCAAATGGATAAGGCACACACCTACATGGGTGCCTCATTCGCACAATAAAATCAATGGAGGAGGGATAGACCATGTTCACTTGGGTTTGAAGCATGCTAGCCCACCTATATTATGATCTTGGTCATTATACACACTATGAGACATAGAGTTTGATGATTTGTACCCTTCTTCATGTATGGGCATTCAAGCACATCACTTGCACGTGACCCATGAGATATCCCGTGGAGGCACCATGGACATAACCTAGAGTCTTTTAATATCCTCTTAGGAGGCCTTGGCAATATGGAGATCTATTATATTTGTACATCACTTTGATCAGTTAGATGTTGCAAACATCATTTGGAGACATTATAGGACCTTGTAGTCATGGGAAAGGTTACCATGACAACTAGCTAGGATGCATCATGAACGTTTCTTTGTTGGTCATTATGAATATATTTTCATGCCCTTTTATTATGATTGAATGATGAGATAGTTCAATTGTTCTCAGGGGGTTCCCATCCCTCAATCTATCTATCTCAGATCAACTTGTAGTGCTACCAAGCCATAAGATATATCTCATCCTACCATCACAGACAAACCATTGAGTAACTCAAATGATGAGGAAGGAGACAGACATCCTATGTCTAATGCGGATGATGTTGGATCCATGTTTGCATATGTCAAGTGGTGGAACACCGCATGTCCAGATCCTATATTTCCTAGAGACCATCCTATTGGAAACCCCAAGCCATGACCATGACATTAAGAGGATCACAAGGAGGAGGATGAGTATGATGATGGATATGTAGGAGTATACACTAAGGAGGAGGAGGATCGGCAGCTAGCTACAGTGGTAGTGAGAGGTTAGAGGAGTATGAGGAGGCTAGAGATGCCCTTGAGGAGAGACCCAAATCTTGTCCTCGTGTATCACGAGCACATCCCTCTACACTTGAGAGATCATCAACCTATGAGCATGGAGAGACTAATGAAGTGGCACCTACTGTGCCCCCACCCTCTCAAGGGAGTCTGGACATGGCCACCATAGTCGCATGTCGAGATCCCCACTGGCGATCTAGCAATCTAGGTTATATGAACTATGTTATGATTTTTACTTCACTTTACTTTATAGTTTGCTAAATGGTATGTTAATATTTTATGTTTTTTATCATAGTTATACCTGATTTTTTTCTATGTTTTCATGTTTTTGTAGTTGGTACTTAAGATTTTCTTGACTTTGTAGGTTGATTAATCTCAGATATGGTCCTAGATATGCAACCACATAAGCCCATGTGAGTTGAGTATAGACCATTGCCGAGTGTGAGGTGTCATGTAGAGATATTCAAGTCTATAACATGGTGGAGGATTGCACATGAGGACTTGAGAGCCACTTATGAGGAGCTAAGATCTAAGAGAGCTCGAGCTCCTATCAAGATTCAGATGCAGGCCTATCTTCAAAAGGATTTGAACAAGATACGAGTGGAGAGAGATCAACTTCATTAGCAGCACACAACAATACTTGAGGCTAATGTCGAGCTTAGGGGTGAGTTGCGGGTTGTAGTAGCATGGAGTAGATCTAGGAGTTACTCAAAATCTATAGTCTCGCGTCGACCACCACTAATAGCTCCTGAGGATTCTGGTAGCCATATGCCTACAGGTTGATGATGTATATTTTTTATGACACACCACATTTTGTCAACATGGTGATATGATAATATATATAAACACTATGATTGTATATATGTATGAGCATCTCTTATTTAATTTATCTATTTAATTTTTTTGAGTGCTACATGTGATATTCTTTTTAAAGCATGCATTACATTTTCATATATGTCAAATGAATACAATTGTGATCTATTAAAGAATCTAGTTAATATTATTTAATATGATCTAATTGATATATGTAAACGAATGATGTGATGTAATAGAAACAATTAAATGCAATTGTCTAATTAAATGTTATATTTTTTACTATGTACACATGTTAAACTAGATACAACTATGATCTAATTTAGAGAAATTAAATGCTTATAATGATCTATTTTAACAAGCCACACAAATTATTGAATAATATGCATAATAAGTAAGTTACAATAATTATTCCAAAAATTCAAAACATGCAAATGTTTATCATAAATGAAGCAATGCGAGACAAAATAGAAATAACATCTATCTAATCTAATCAACATGCTTTAAGACACAACATAATATTGAAAACATGATGTTAAGCATAAAATCTATGCAAATGCATAACATTGATGGGTTCTTTTATAGGTGTACCATTTTTCATGGAAAGCTTATATGCTCTTGATCCATAATCTTCATCAACAACATAGGGTCCTAACTAATCAGGCTAAACTTTCCCTTTTCATCTAGTGCTACATTTACATTATGTTGATTCTCATATTGCACCAAGTCACCTTTATTAAATGAACGATGGATAACACATTCATTATATTTGTATTTCACACCTTTGTAATAGGCTTGAAGATGTTTGAGAGTGTTTATACATTGTTCATCGAGCATTTCAAGTTATCGAAGATATTATTCTTGATAATAATTGTCATCTATAATGCCATTGAGAGAAATTTGTAAAGAAGAAATTTCTACCTCCAAAGGTATAACAACATCGATGCCATACACAAGGTTGTATAGAGTATTACCAGTATCCATACGAACACTCGTGCAATAAGCCAACAATGCATATGAAATTTGAGTATGTCAATCTTCACTATGCTTGTTAACATTTTTTTATAAAATTTGTTCAATTGTTTTGTTATTTGCTTTCACTTATCCATTCGATTGGGGATAATATGGTGTAGAAAAGAAATTTTTTGTATGAAACTTTTCCAAAAACTTCTTTACTTCTTTATTCTTGAATGGTGTACCATTATCTATAATTAAAGCTGGAGGAAGACTAAATTGTGATATTATATTATCCAAGACAAAATGATAAATAACTTCAGTCGTCATGGAATGAAGAGGAACTACCTCTACCCACTTCATGAAGTAATCTCTAGTCATGATAATGAAAGTATGTCCTAGAGATGATGGAGGAGAAATCTTGCCAATGAGATCCAAACCCCACACATAAAATGGCCAAATAGCAACTTAGGAACGAAGTTCATGAGTAGAAGCATGAATCAAATTATGTTGTTGACACTTAGAGAACTTTTTAACAAAAGAAAAAGAGTCTCATTCCATGTTTTTCCAATAATATCCAATACAAATTAGCTTTTGAACCAAAGATCGACCACCAAAATGTCCTCCACAAGCACTTGAATGGGCTTCCTCAAGGGCCACAAAGATCTCTAATTTTCTAAGGCAACGAAGTAGGAGACCATTATATGATCTTTGCTATAACACATTAGCCAAAATTATATATTGTACTGCAAGTTTTTGAATACGATCCCGAGTATTTTTCGTAGTTGGTTCAAGGAAAATACCATCATGTAAATGTTAAAATATGGGTGAATATCATTCATTTAATTTAACTATGTGACATATCATTGCCTTTTTATGTTCTTGACTATCTAGGGTGATGTAAGATTATGATTAGTAAATGTAAATTCCATGGAAGAATCATTGAGGGATATAAAGGAAGCATCACTTGCCATTGCATCTGCATGTCAATTATCATTTCATGGAACATTATTAATAGTATACAAGGTGAAATGTTCTAATATTGTTAATGCCAAATCACAATATTGGGATAGCTTTTCTTGTTTCACTTGATAGGATCCATTAATTTATTTGATGGTCAATTAAGAGTGCCCAAATATACAAAGATGTTGAATATTAAGAGACAATGTCACATGAAAACTAGCGATAAGAGCCTCATATTTTTTGATGTTATTTGTGCAAAGGAAATTTAGGTGGTAAGATAAGGCAATCGGCTTATCTAGAGGACGTATTAATATAACCCCAACACCAGAGTCCATTTGACCTTAGAACCATCAAAATATAAATCCCATGTTTCATTTTCTTCTAATTTTAAAACATTTTCATCGGGAAATGATTCATGGTTAGGTAAAGCTAATGGTGAAGGAGCTTCAGCTAAATGATCAGTTAATGCTTAACCCTTAAATACCTTTTGAGAGACAAACTTAAGATCAAAATCTGTTAATAACATCACCCATTTAGCTAAGTATCCTAATAAATTAGTTTTGGTAAGAAGGTGTTTTAATGGATCAAACTTTGTAACAACATGCACTTCAACATTTAACAAATAGTGTCTCAACTTATTTACATCAAAAACAAGATCCAAAAATTGATTTTCTATAGTCATATATCATGTTTCATAATCAATTAATGTCTGACTAATGTAGTAAATAGGATGTTCTTTACCAATCTCATCTGGTTTCCCTAATAGTACAACAAGAGCATTGGATGAAGTGAAAATGTAAAGAATAAAAGGATGTCTTGATGTGCCTAGTTGTAAAATAAGACGATTAGCCAAATATTATCTTAAGTTCTCAAAGGATTTTTGACAATCTTTGTTCCATTCAAAATGGGATTCTTTCTTAAGCAATTTAGTAAAGGGAAGAATCTAATCCACCAATGATGCAACAAGCGATGAATAGCCTAAATCTTTCCTTGTAAGCTACAAAGTTGGGAATTTTTTTTAAGAGGTGGAATATTTAGTATAGCATTAATCTTCTTTGTTTCCACCTCAATACCTTGATGGGACACTATAAAGCCCAATATTTTTCCACTATCCACACTGAAGACACATTTCTAAGGATTCAATCTCATGTTGTAATTATGAATCTGCTCAAATATTTGATGAAGAATTTTCACATGATCTTCACATGTTATAGATTTAGCCAAAATATCATTGACATAATCCTCTAAAATGTTATGTATTAAATCATGAAATATTAATGTCATAGCTCTTTGATATGTTTCTCCAACATTTTTAATTTAAACGACATAACAACCCAAAAAAATGTTCCCCAAGGTGTAATAAATATTATTTTATATTGATCTTAAGGATTAATAAAGATTTAATTATATCCAAAAAAGCCATCCATAAATGATAGTAAAGCATGTCCAGCGGTTGAATCAACAATCATGTCTATGTTCAGAAGATGGAAATCATCTTTTAAGGATGCTTTATTAAGATTGTGGAAATCCATACACATTAGAATAGGATTATCCAGTTTTGTAACAACCACTATATTGGATATCCAAGGTGAATAGTCGATGGAGAAGGTAAAACCAACTTGTAAGAACTTTTTAATCTCAATCTTAACCAACAAAGAGTTTAGGGTTCATTTTATGACTCTTTAATCTCATAGGTTTAGCATTGTCCTTTAACATTATGTTATGCATAACTATCTTAGGGTCTATGCATGGCATATCTAACTAAGACCATGCAAAGAGTTTAGGAAAATCATGTAATAACTTAGTGTGTTCTTGTTGTTCACCAGAATCAAGATATTTTCTGATTAAAAGCACGTTTTTGTGTTGAATGGGTCCATCAAGATATCTACAATATCTCTTACAAGTAGTGTATTGCAGTCTGGAGTGTTAGGGAATTTTTAGGGTGTACCTTTAGAATCGATTATATCATCAAATAAATGAGATTCTTTCACAAAGTATGCTTTGACATTTAAACAATAGGGAAAATGATCATGATGATAAGTAGGAAAAGTATCATACATTCCCAAAAATTCTACCAAGGACTCATCATTTTGGAATATATCCAATGATGTATGTTTACTTGTTGGACCTATCAATTCAAGATGAAATTAATTGACCAAAACCTTAGGAGGGTCCTATGTTATTATATTAACATTAAGTGAAGGTCTTCATGAAGCATTTGTGTGTTTTGACATACGATAACCAAGACCATTTGTTGTTTCTTGCATGTTTAACTATATAGGGACCTAAATACCTTGGTCTTTTATACCACAACCTTTACCACTATATCCAAACTACAAAAGGAGTTTATATCCTCTTCCATAAATAGCTTCCAATTCTTTCAAGGAAGGTGGTTTTTCATAATCATTCGCATCTTATGCAGATGTATATTTGGTATTATCTTCCTTTTTAGAAGTTGAAAAATTGGATGTTTGAGGAGAATCCACAAAAGATTGCATAGATACGACCATGATTTCTTTTTCTTCTTCAGACTTGGATGGCAAGATTTTATACTCCCCTATGAAATTAGGTGTAAAATTTAATGACCCTCAATCATCATCTAAGATATTTGTCATAGGTGAAATACAATCATCATCTTCAACCTGTATAGGTTCCACCTTTGAAGATGGAATCAATGTGCTAAAGGGTCTTTTATTCCCAATTTTAGCTTGCAAAAAAAATTTGGACTTAGGATTAGCTTTCACTATGTAAACCTTATTGTAATATGTGTATTTCATTAAGTAGTGAAGAGTTGAAGGAACTCCTTTCATTTCATGGATCCATGGTCTACCCAAGAGAAGATTGTATGAAAGAGCATCGGGCATGACATGGATAGGGGTAGGTAACACAACAAGACCTACTTTAATAGGTAATGTGATTGTTCCTAATGGTTGTCTACCCACATTATCAAAACCATGAACAGATAAAGCATCAGGTTGAATAAGAGACTTGTCAACACCAATCTTGTTTAGAAGGTCAATGCTACAAACATTAAGACCCGACCCATTATCAATAAGGGTATGCCTAACATGAGTTTTATTAATAACCACCATTATCATCAAGCCGTCATTTTTTTTTGTATCTCAAGAGGGGGTAACTCACTTTGATGAAAGATAATAACCATTTTTTTGAATTCATGCCCTAAAGAAAAGTTGCTACATCATTCAGTTTAGCACTAGGAGGCACAACAACTTTTTGTAAAGCCTCTCGAAGCATTCCATGATAGATGGATGAGGTTTGAATCAAATCCCACAAGGAAATCTTAGTGAGAGTAGCACAAAGCTGCTCCACGAGATCATACTCCTTACTATTATGTTGAGGCAAATGAGGTACAATAGGGAGGATAGGTTGTGGGAATGGTATTGACGAAGGAATGGCTTGTGTTTTTTTGGTTGCTTGTTATTTCATGTTTTATATGAGAAACAACATGATAATGTTGTTGTGATACATTTTGTATATGGTTATGTTGAGTTAATTGTCTTACAAAGTTTAAGATATGATCAGGAGTTTTTGGCTTATTCGATGGTGGTCCAATTATAAGCATGGGTTTGTTTTGAGTTTGAGGTTGACTTGAAGATGGTTGAATAATTAGTTGAGATGTAATTGCATTTATTGTTATTTCACATGAGGAAACTTTAGGAGCCTTAGTGGATGATAGATAGGTGAGATAAAGTCCTCAAGGGCATAATCTAGCATATCAAATCCATCACTACTAAAAGGCCTGTTAGATGTGTAACATACTTGTAGAAAGAGATCTGACATGATCATATTTTTGTACTTTCTTCAAGAGATTTACAATATTAATTATGACTTTCTATTTATGTTTGTGTGTTATATGACTTTCTATTTATGTTTGTGTGTTAATGTTAATTATGTTCAAACACGGCTTGAAAAATTTGTTACAAACATAGATTTGAGAAACAGAGTTTAGTTTTACACAGGAAACACAGACATCATTCTACACTTGAATTTTGAGACAAACTCAACAGGTCAAGGGCATGGGGTGCCCTAGACCAGCCTTACAACTGTGTAAAATTTTAAGTTTTATGTCAATGTTTACATGTAATGGATTTATGAGGCGGGTATAGTTCATATTTAAAATCAAAATTTCTTTTGTTTTTCTCAATTTTGCAAAATGTAATCCAATGTAGTGAACTAGGGTTTCTAAATTTTGTAAAAATGATATTTTTTTTAACCAAATCATATACTGATTCATAATATTAATTAAATTTTCCTACAGATCTAATGCATTTTAGAATTGAAACTGAATAAATTTTCAATAATTGCACAAAATCAAGTAAATGACAATTTTCTCTCAATTGGAAACACACCTTTTGCAAACAAAAATGATGTAATTTTTGAATTGTTTACTTAATAATGTAGATCTAGAGAATTTTAGATACAAATCAAAATATTTATTTAATGTAAGATACGTTGATTTCACCAAAATGTTTTATTGAAAAAGGGATCCTAGGTCTAATATGTAAATCACTAAGATCAATCCTTTCCCGTCAACATTAGAAGCCAAATTAACAAGGGTAGGAGATTGGATAACAAACTAAAAGGAGAGTGAATCTGCCCTGGATATGGTTCTTTATTGCTTTGGAAATTGATTGAATCTGATGTGGAAATTATTGATTTAATTTAACCATGCAACCTAATTTGAAAACATAGTTTTTTCGTATAGATGAAACAAGATTTTATGAAACATAAGATAGCTCTGAGCAAGGAAAAATTTTGTGCACCTATGATATGAATTTGAGGTTGAAATAGAAAGTTAAGGGTGGTCGGCACCCTTGACTGGGAGTGATTTATGGATCTGTAACTTTTAGGTCTAAAGCTTCCAGGTTTGCACTCTTCAATTTTGTTCTGCAACCTTTCATCTTTGGATCTGAACCTATAAAAATCACAACAAAGAGGAGAAAGGGGGTGGCTATATACGATTTTTTCTAGATCAAACCCCCATATCGGTATTTCTACCTCCACAAGTAGTCAATTGGCTTACTAATAAAATGTGTGTGCTCTTAACCTTAAGTGTATATAAGGTTGTAATGAGCTAAAATGCTAAAAACCCTACTCAAATATGTTAGATAAGGATTCCTAAATGAGATCAAATAGGGAGAAATTTAAATACCCTTAAGAAAATATGAAATGTAGCAATACCTTGCTTAGGGCAGCAAGTAGATCAAAGTCTAAATATGATTGTTGTCACGAAGATTGTGCCCTAGATGCTAAGCTTGAAGCTCAACAATCCTGTGAAACATGGAAACACCTTCGAGCCTGTGGGTTGCTCATGTTGAAGGTGAATCTCCAAATTGTGGGTTGGTTCCCCTTTTGATCTCCTAGAATCTAATGACTTAAGCGGGAAAAGGGAAGAAAGATAACTTCTTAAAACTAAAAAACTTTGAATGAAAGACTACTTCTAGGAGGTGATGCACCAAAGAATATCTACTATGCAGACTAATTCACAACTAATACTTAGATAAATATGTTAACACAACTCAACTTGGGCACCTTAATCACATAAATATTTCACAAAGAGGACTATTTAATCTTTCTTTATGAAGGAAAACAAGGTTTTCACAACCTAATAAAGAAGACAAATATATGAAGCATAATCTATAACCTATGATAAAACTGCTTTTATGTACATGCAACCATAAATGAGACGGAAATTTAAAGGTTTCTTGATTAAAACACATCAAATTTGCATCAAATCATTATAAAGAGGCAAAACACCAGAAATTGAGAAGGTGAACACTGATTATATTGAACATCCTAAAGGAACTTCCGTAAAACTCTAAACAATCTGCTGAAAATAAAGTACTGTTGTATCAAAACTATAAAACAATGTTGAGTTACAAGTCTTTCCAATCTCTCTGCAATGTATAAGAGAATAAAGGAAGCAAGAACTAAAAAAAAGACTGTCTTTTTCAATATATACAATAGAGGGCTTCAAAGAGCAAGGAGGTGGAACTAGTAGCTAACTGAAAGTGAAAAATATCTTCAAAATCCCTCTCACGAGAAAAGATGAAAACCCACGAAAAGGGAACCCACAACTAAAGAAAACTGAGATCAAATAGTTGCAAACTCCTCCCAATGTGCATGACCAAAAGAACTCCAAAAAAGGCTGCATCAACTGAAAATGAGACTTTGAAACCTCAGTTGAACTCCACACTTCTATTTTTACATGTGTATTAGACAAAAATAATCTATTTTAATAATTATTAAAAGCAATCAAAGTGATTGTTTTAATAATGTTAAAAGCATGCCCTTCTCTCTTATGGCGATTTTCTATAACAAATATTAAGGCAATATTAAATTTTCACTTTAATATTTGTTTAGAATACAATATTTCTCCTAAATGCATGCAAGAATATAAAAGGGATTTTCAAAAGTTTTAAAAAATAATCACAAAACCCCTTATAACTCCCAAGCTCCATCATCAAACTCACAGGTCCCCTTTTTTATTATTAGGTCAATTGACTTAAAATTCAAGACCATGGGCATCTTTCAAATGAAATGATTTATCTTTAAAACATAGTCAAAAAATACCCATCAGATTAGGGCATTGAGTAAAAAGCCTCGAACCCTAGAAGCTTGTTATTTTGCATTTTATCACTTTGTCAACATATTGTTGTGTCACCATGGTGGATAGCTAGGGTTTGAAGTCTTGCTTAAGCTATTTTTGGAGCTCTATTTGTGAATGGAAGCTTGGCATTCAACAGGTGGGTTTCTTTGGAGCCTTTTGTTCTTTGTAAACTGCCATTTGACTTTGGAAAAAACCTCACGGTTTGTTGTGAAAAGAAGGAAACTGTGGCAAGAATCTCTCTTTTTCCTCTTTATTTTTATGGAAAAAAACTTTCTTTCTTATGCTATTTTGTAGAAGGATGAACAAAATTCTATATTTCATGCTTTCCTCATGGCCACGGGTTTGTTTTTTGCATTGGGTTTATACCCCGTTGTTGGTCATGACTTCTTTTTCCCTCCATTTGCACCTTCGAGGGTATCATCTTTGTCATGTAGGCCATGATTTCTCCATTATACTTGTGAATAGTGTGTATTCTGGGAAACTTGATTTCTTTCCTACAAAAGAAAAACTTATGTGCCTTCATTCGGCCCTAGACTGTGCATTTTCTTTTCTAGGTGTTTGTGCTCCAGCATATTGAATGGAAAAGTGCATTTAATCTCCCTAAGAGCATCAAACGTATCATTGCAACTCTCCTTCAGATAAATGATTCTTTTCAAATAATGACCATACATGCTTTAGTCTTATATATAGTTGCCATTCAATGTATTTGTGAAGAATGCAACACAGTGATGAAACATCAAAGTTGTAAATGTTTGCTTGCATAAAATTAAGGAACATTGCCTCCTTCATGGAATGTTTCTTTTGTTGAATACTGCTCTCTATATTCTTTGGTATTGGAATTATTTTGACATACCTTTGTTAGATACTCACATCCATGAATTTCATTTATGTTGATTCTCACAGTCATTCTTACACCTGTATTTGTATCTTTGTGACTTTTGGACAATAATGATTATCCTCTCTTTGAAATTTGCTTTAGTTCCTTACATAAATGCATTTTACCTTATCACAGTGACTGAGATCTATTTTCCTCTCCTATATCAAGTAAGTTTATATATTTTTGATTGAGCATATCATAACTAACTGAAAACTTGAATCACTATAACACATTTGGTGAATATTAAAATAACCCAAGGCAACCTCAGTTTTCTCCATAAATGATACTTCATGGTCATAGAATGGGAATACCCTCATTGATTAGGGTCACGATTATGAATTTAAGGTTGTCATTTCACACCTGGGCTGATGTCTTGGTATATGAAGTACAAACTTGCATAAGTTGCCTTTATCTCTTTCCTTGTGACCTACAAGTCTGTATTATGTAGAATGGGCCCTCATTAAGCATAATCATCATGATGATTGTATCTTCAAAAAGAAACCTACGCATTGTGTTTGCACTTTGTTTCTTGCTAAGTAAATGCATATTTATTTTTTAAACACTAAAGGTAGCTATCTATTCTTTGTTGACTACCCTGCACTTAAGGTGATATTCAAATATGTTGCTTCTTATAGCAGTTTATGAATGAACTGTTGCATCAATGTATGCATCCTTATGATATAAGTAGTAGAAATGATGATGATACAATCAATAAATGATGTAAAACCAGTGACAGCATAAGAACATGTATGCAAACATGGTTTCCTTGGTGAAAAATGATGCTCCTTTGTTTTGTTCTGTAAAGACTGCAAATTGAATTCATGTATATTTAAGAATGTTGGGCTCAACCCTTGTGGGAGCCACATTTCTCTCCACATGCTAAAATGTTAAAAATGATGAATCATGAAATGAAATATGAACCTATACCTGCACAATGAACAAACAAATTAGATAAAACAATGAAGCTTGGTGCTCTTCTTGATGATTTCACTTTCATTTGATAATCTGATTTGGCTCCTTTGCATTTATCTGATAATGGCTTAATTGATTTAATGCATCATAGTTGTAAGTTATATCTCTGTTGATGAAACATGTGATTAGATTTCATGTCTCGAGCTCTAACAAAATGTTTCAATCATCTGTAGGTGCATCTAGAGATTAGGAATGAGAGAAACTGAAGATAGGAGGATCAAGCTGAAGATTGAAGGACCAACATCAACACCAACCCTTAAGGCAATGACAGATATGATCTCTTCTCATGTGTTTTTCTTACTTATCTTCATATGTATAGCTTGCAACCATTGTTGTATTAATTCAATTCAGTCATTCCCATGGCTTGTGTGGGATATTTAAGCATTCTTTTGATCTCAATGTACGAAACAACAATGTTTATGCAATCTTGTAAATACTTTTATTACAAAATGAATAAAAGACTGCAAATTATGCAATTTGGTGTAATTCCTTTCTGCTGTAAAATATTGCATAATAGAAATTGAATTCCATTTGAAATCATTCTTGTTAATGATTAGGATTAGCATAATTTTATTGGAGTACCTTTCATAGATGTAACAACAGTCTTAGCTCTACCAAATTGATTTGTAGGTGAAATTTTGGTAACAATGACAACACTATGAAAACAAGTAATTTGGTGCTTGAAAGAAGCCAAAGCTATATCCAAAACCTAGAGTCCATCATGTTCTTCAATTGACATCAAACTCCAATCGTTGTAGAAACTTGATTAATACTGAAATTCTTCTTGAAAACCTGTAGAATAAGTGTAATTTAGCAAAGTATTGTTGCAATTGTAATTTTTTTTCTAATAATAATTCATGTTTATATAATGGAACTTAGAATAACTAAAGTGTAGGTCGACTCATTTGATTTTTAATTTTTGGGATTAATTTACTATTAAGGCTCAAGTTTGAATTTTCATCTCCAAAATTAGAGTCTGACAAAAATGATAAATTAAATTTATCAAGAAAAATAGCTAGACAAGAGCATTGGGTGCCCTTGACCAACTCTTTCACACTCAACAAAACTTAATTTGGGTGTTTAGGGTTTGCAGTAATCAGGACTTCTCCAACATTAGAGCACTTGTCAAGGTCAATTTGATATTATTTAATTGATAAAATATTTTCCAAGGATAGTACTGACACATTCTCCTAGGTTGATAGGAAATTTTAGGGCTAGGGAATGTCTAAAATGAATTAATGGAAAAGTTACGAAAGCGAGTTCCAAATAGAGTGAAATTGTACTTTCGCCTGAAATGGAGTACAATTTTCGACGCTACAGCCAATAGGCATATTTTGTGTTCAATGCATCATGGGGCCAAACCAAATATGCAAACACATTAGGATGGGAATGTGAATGCTATTGGAGGCCTAATTTCAATCCTCGTGTCTCTTGATCATTGCAGGCTACATAAAAATCCTTTTGCTACTTAGGGCAAACCATCAATACTATGATTTTCCTCTTAGAAATTTTTGTGTAACATTTAAAATAACATATTTGATGTATGTGGGGGGTCACACCAAAATATTTCATCTTAAGAATGAGAATTAAATTAAGAGTCATATGGGTTTTTCATTGAAGGTTTTAATGAATTTTGTATCTAGAATCAAACTTAGGCACTATCCTTAGAAATATCTCTTAAGTGTATTGATTAGAAATTTGAGTATGTTTCTTGTTGATCCTTTTCTAAATACAAGGTGCTTAGGATGGGATAATGTGTGAAGTATTTTTAAGGTAGGGATATGCTGTTGAATCTTCTCCATGGTTGAGGAGTGATTATCTCTTATTGCTCTTGGTTGTGACATTATGGTATAGTTATAAATGTATGGCTATGATGCTACTAGATTGTTCATAGGTTGGAAAGCATGTATTGGAGGTGATATATCAAATCTTCTCTTTCTCTTGATAGACTGTTGGTACTCTAATATTGTATTCTAATGATTTGGTTGTTAATAATATATATTATATTTATTTAAAGGTTATATTTTTTCTCAAAATGGTTTCCTACTATACAATCCATTTGGAGGTTATATTTTTTTCTCAAAAAGGTTTCCTAGGGTATATTTGTTATGCATTTTTACTATTATAATACTTTTATTTTGTTTTATCTTGTAAGTATTCTTTTATTAGATGAATATGATATCCTATAATTAACTATCAATGTTAAGAGTTCAAGTGTTGGTACTTGTGTTAGATTTCTTACATTATTGAGGATGAATAATGGAGAGACTATGATAGAGCACCTAAATTCCTTTAGCATTGTGGTGATAAATGTAGCATTTATGACAAGACTATTTACTTACATTTAAGAATAACTATAAACACATCCCATAATTATGAATTCAAATGTATACAATAATTTTAAAGTGAATTCTATTAATAAGATAATTGCATGGGTTAATAAAATAGTACAACCATTGAATAATACATTAGGTCAACAAATACAACTCACAATAATAATTTTAATAAGTACAATGGTGGCCTTATTGAAGGTATAATACACAAATTAAATTACTAGCTCAAATCCACAAGCTACTCCCTCCAAGATCTAGTTGTTGATGGAGAAGGTAAATGAACACATGCATTGAAGAAACCATATCCCTTCCTAACCATTAGTATGGAAATAAGTACTCAAACAAATAATCAAAAAGCATGAAGTATAAACAAGTCTAATGATTATCTTTAAGTCCATTTCTATTTTCTTTCACATACACACAATAAAATCTATAATTGATACAACTTAAACACAATAATACACTTTCACAACACACATCCAAAACATCAGTAACACCCTAGTAAATCATACCAATTTAACCAATACTGTACAACATACTAAAACACATGGATACAAGTACCTAGAAAGCACATTAACAAGCCATACACAAAACCAAAGAATGACATACATGGAATACAATACTACATTATGACATACCCGAAGGAATATCTATTGACCATCCAGAATACTGAGAGGGGGGGTGAATCAGTATTCCATAAAACCATATTAACATCCATTTAAACATTATCTCAATTCTGACTAAATCAGCAAGAAGGAACATAAAAACAAATCAATGCAACCATACACATGAACACCAGGATTTTTACATGGAAAACCCAATGAGGGAAAAACCACAGTGAGGGTTAACTCACAATATATTATATCCAGATACAAAATATTATAGGGCTCACTACCAGGACTCATTGTCCTTAAAAAGGCTCATAGCCTAAGTACAAAAGATGGCTAACCACCAAGATACAATGATAGTGGCTCACTGCCAAAAGATTGAATTGATAGGATACACCTTCAATGTGCAGGGTTCAATTTTGATGAAGCTTAGAATATGATGTACTGCCTCACATAGTAGTCACTCAACAAAACTGCACTAGTCCACAATTGATAAAGCATTTAAGCTCAAATCTTCACACACCTCTTAATCCTTTCTGAATTCACACTTACTCCACATTTCATATTCATTTCTCCTCCTCTCTCTCTCCTCTTCATCTCATTCCTCAAAACACCTTATATATATACAAGCATATCTTAATCATCAATTAGGTCAACCTAATTAGACGAAAACAAAATAATCAAAATTACTTTTGTCAGAACCATATATGATTTAAGCATTTTATCCATGTAGTGCATTATACTAGGTCGGCTAACATCCATAAATCATAACTAGTCTTCATAAAGTATTGCATACATCGAGTCGGCCAAGACTAGAACACAATTCTCCAAACCAACAAATAATCCTCAAAGAAAACACCTTTTGGATCTGAGAACACATTAATTTCCCATCATACTACCAACATAGAGACTATCAACAAAATTGTAGCATACGAATGTTCACCTTAATAGAATATGAAGTCTCCCATATAGTATGCCATGAAAGGAACAATAGTAGAATATAGAGTTGAACTCTATCAGAGATAACTTTCTGCTCACAACAAAAGACATCTCAAGATCTAGGATATAGTTGTCTGAATGAGTCAAGAAAACATGGTTAAGAGAATAGAGTCGTATCAGATCTTGCGGTAAATTCCATACTCAAATACCAATACACTGATCCATCACAAGAGGGTATTATCGGCAGAGAACAACATCTGGTAAACCAAGTAAACTTCCCATATAGTTATTACCATGTTGACATAAATGACAACATAGAAACAACCAACACAAACCATCCATACTTCATGCTCATGTTGCAAGGCTCCCAACAATCTCCCCCTTTGGCATTGATGGCAACATGCATGACAAAAACAATTTCCAACAACTAAATACTCCCATATCAAAACTGTTCTTCACAAAAATGTTTTTCCTGTATCTCTCTATCTCTCCATCTCTTTATCTATGTATCTCTTCATCTCTTTATCTCTCCCCCTTTGACATCAATGACAAAGGAAGGGGTCCAGTATATATGTATACACATCAAAAGGTAACCAAAAATATATGAACACATAATTGAATTAACCTAAAGAAGAACCTCTGAGACTCTCCAGGATATCCTTCCACGATGCTTTTCCTTCTTCCCATGAACCTTTTGCACTTACAAGAGTCTTGTAGAATATCTCAAGCTTAGTTAAGGACTCTATACCATCTGCTAAAGTATTGGGACAAAGATTAATTTCTGATAATTCACCAATATAGCCAAGAGCACTAGAAACAAAAGTATGTATGAGTTTAATCATGTCTCTAAGTGCTACAAACTTCTTGATAACATCTGTCCTTTGATCCTGTAGAGAAAAGAATTTGTCCTGAAGCTGCACAATATAAGACCACCTCTGATTATCTTTATCTTCTGCTAACTTGTATGTATCTACCTACGTGCTCATCTGGGACTCACTCATCCTTATTTCATTTCTTATAACCAATGTACTGCCAGACCAATCTAGGAAAAAAGAAAGTAGTTATTGTGCCTTTTCTTCACAATTTGTACACTCTATAATTCCTTCATCACTCGATTGTGTGCATTCGCACATTTTCCTTTGATATCTTCTAAATTTCCTTCATCAGACCTGATTCCAATAGGCACTTCAAGTCCGAAGATGTAGACCTTCAAAGAATCAATCATGCCATAGAGATTCTCCACAACAAAAATAGATGAATCAAAATTAGCACCGAGAATAACCTTTTGCAATTCTTCCAAAGCTCTCTAAATATTTATCCTTTCATGCCCATGTTCAAGCTCACTTCCTTCTACAACTTCTTTCTTAACAACACTCTTCCTTTTCTTCCCTATTCCGATCATGCTACTGGAGGTACCTTCTACAATGAGATTCTTAGGGCTTTCCAAAAGAATTTTAGCATAATTATCAACTTCAACCTTTGACACTTCATAATCTAATTCAGATATCCAAACTAACCTTGATTCAACTGCTTCCATGTGACAAAAATCTATAGACACAAGAAATTTTATGCTTTCGGAGTACCTTTCAACAACACTTACCGGAATCCTAAACCTTCTGTTCATCCTCATCTAAAATGTTTCAAATAATTTAGCAAGGGAAATCTCTTGTGCATCTGAACTACCAAGATTTATCATAAAATTCTTGATTTGATGAGCAATAAGCACTGAATCTGACCATTCTATCCTTCCTATTATCGGTAACTCTCTCAAAAAGTAAAAGAGAAAATAGACAACCAGATTGCCATACTGGTAACCTCAATTATTTTTTTCTCATCCATAGCTTTTAGTTTGGGAACTAGTTTGGAGGAACACAAACCAGTTACAACTCTAATAGCTTCTTTGGTAATCAAATGTGCTTCATCAATCCACAAAGATTCATCATGAATTATGCTCAACACTATTCAAATACACTTCTTCTCAAACTCAAACAAGGGAAATTTCCTCCAAACATTTAACTTCTTCTCAACTTACACTTTGCAAGCATCATGGCTCTTTTTCAATTCACCTTCCCAAAGCATGCTCAACTGAACTAACAACATCTCTTCTACCTTATTGTAAACAAATGCATAGATATCTTCTGTGGGAAACACTCTCAGAGGGATGTAGGAGAATGCACCAACAGACTCTTCTGACACATTCCTCAAATATTTCTTCAAACTGACTTGCACTTTATCTGCACTATTCACAACCTTTGAATTATCCATAACAATAAAAATGAAAGATTGTACAAATAAGAATACCTCTATAAATGCCAACAAGAAATGCATAGATATCCTACTTCCAGAGCTCACTTTGAATTTGCTTGATTTCTTCTTCAAACTCTAAAACTCTGAATTTCCTTTTAAGCTTCCTTTGCATGCTTCTTCAAAAATACATAAGCCTTTAAAATTATCTAAATTTATTCCTTCCATTCCGAATGATTTTGCAATAAATTCTTCAACTTGCAAGTAGATTACCTTGAAAATTGTGTACGCCTCCATTCTTTCAAATTTTATAGATTTCATCCTTCACACATGCGACTGAGAAAAATTCCTTAATCTTGTTACCACATTAAATATACTTTTGTCATGATATGACACAAGTACCAGTGAGGGGGTTTATTAGATTTTCTGATAATTGCTCCCCCTTAGCCATTGCTTTTACTTAGAAATTGAGCGCCGAGAGTATCTTCACTGGAGGTTGGCACAAATAAGACTAGTAATTTTGATTCCTTTCTCCAAATCCTTTTCATTTCCTTGCTTGCTTCTTCTTGATCAATGATTTGATCATTCTTATTTGTCGGATAATTATTTTTCTTTCTTCTGCAGTTATTACCAGGGTGTTCTGAATTGTTGCACATATAGCAAATAGCATTCTTCTTTCTATTTTCCTTTTTATTCAACTAACCAACTTTATATCCTCTTCTTTCTCTTAGAACATTTTTTGGAGAATGATAAAGAATCATTAATTTTAATTTTGCAGTCCTTTTCCTTATGACCAAATTTCTTGCAGGAATAACAAACATCATTGAAAGATAAATAACTTTTAGCATCATGTCGCTTGACATGATTTTTTATGGGATTCCTTCTTAGATCTTTGATTTGTCCATTTTTGTACCGAGTCTTCTTTCCAGTGGATTGCTTCGCTTTAGAACTCTGAACTTCCTCAAACCCTAAACCACTCTTATCCATTTTCGGTCTTTGAGAAGTAATCAATCTTTCAAGCATCGTCGAGCTTATCTTACATTTGTCTTCAAAACTTCTTTCCTTTTTCAGATCAAACCTTAATATTTTTGCTTCTTCTTCAAGCTTTATTAATTCATCCCTCTTTCTTTGAATTTTAATTTCTTGATATTCTTCAGTTCTTTTCTTCTCATCTAATTGTTGCAGCAGGCTAGAGATAATTTCTTCTCCCTCAACCAATAGATCACATGCTTCAATACTTTTACTTTGCAACTTTTCAATGTGCTCATTCACTTTTATCAACTTCTCCTTCAGATCTTCCATTTCTTCTAAATATTTGGCAAAGACTACTTCCAGAGGAAAAAATTTCTTATACTCAAATTTTGGGATCTTCCTCAAGCTGTTAGGCTTCTTCCAAGGAACCAAGCTCTAATACCAAATGTTTAACATCTAGAATACTGAGAGGGGGTGAATCGGTATTCCATAAAACCGTATTAACATCCATTTAAACATTATCTCAATTCTGATTGAATTAGCAAGAAGGAACATAAAAACAAATCAATGCAACCATACACATGAACACCAAGATTTTTACATAGAAAACCCAATGAGGGAAAAACCACGGTGAGGGTTAACTCATAATATATTATATCCGGATACAAAATATTACAGGGCTCACTGCCAGGACTCACTGTCCTTAAAAAGGCTCACAACTTGAGTACAAAAGATGGCTAACCGCTAAGATACAATGATAGTGGCTCACTGCCAGAAGATTGAACTGATAGGACACACCTTCAATGTGCAGGGTTCAGTTCTGATGAATCTCAAAATATGATGTACTACCTCACACAGTAGTCACTCAACAAAACTACACTGATCCACAATTGATAAAGCATTTAGGCTCAGATCTTCGCACACCTCTTAATCCTTTTTGAATTCACACTTACTCCACATTTCATATCCGCTGCTTCTCCTCCTCTCGCTCTCCTCTTCATATCATTCCTAAAAACACCTTATATATATCCAAGCATATCTTAATCATCAATTAGGGCGGCCTAATTAGATGAAAACAAAATAATCAAAACTTCCTTCGTCGACACCATATATGATTTCAACATTTTATCCATGTAGTGCATTATACCAAGTTGGCTAACATCCATAAATCATAACTAGTCTTCATAAAGTATTGCATACACTGAGTCAGCCAAGACTAGAACACAATTCTCCAAACCAACAAATAATCCTCAAAGCAAACACCTTCTGGATCTGATAACACATTAATTTCCCATCATACTACCAACATAGAGACTATCAACAAAATATCAGCATACGAATGTTCACCTTAATAGAATACGAAGTCTCCCACATAGTATGCCAAGCAAGGAACAATAGTAGAATACAGAGTTGAACTATATCAGAGATAACTTTCTGCTCATAATAAAAGACGTCTCAATATCCAAGATATAGTTGTTTGAATGAGTCAAGAAAATATGGTTAAGAGAATAGATTTATATAAGATCTTGCGATAAATTTCGGACTCAAATACCAATACATTGATCCATCACAAGAGGGTATTACCGGTAGAGAACAACATCCAATAAACCAAGTAAACTTCCCATATAGTTATTACCATGTTGACATCAATGACAATATAGAAACAACCAACACAAACCATCCATACTTCATGCTCATGTTGCAAGGCTCCCAACAGTCTAAACCATACTAAGACCCATTTACAACTATGTAGTGCATATACATACCAACCACCTCTAATAAGAAATGAGACAAACTATACCAACCATAGAGTGCACTACATCAATAGGTACAATAGTATGCATAATAGCAAATTAGGCCATTAGGATTCATTATATAGAATCTCCTAACTCTATTGTGTGGAAGGAAAGGAATAATACACGTGTATTTTATGGAAATTTTTCCAATAAGAGAATTAGAGTCAATATGGTGTCGTGCATACCTAGAATATCAAGCTAAAATTATAAAGTCAATCGATCTTAAGGAGATAATGACCTTTCAGGTGTTGGACACAAAGTAGAGAAGATGATAGTAAGATATATCTATTCAGGACAAAGGTATTTGATTTTTCATAATTCTAGACTAATCAAGGTTGTTAGAGTCACTCATGGACTCTAGCTCCTAGGATCACTTGCAAAACCAAAAATAACCTTCTACAAGAGAGAAAATCAAGAGCACGGATTTGCAATAATGGATGCAAAATAAGATTAGATAAAATGTGATCAATATGTAATACAATGCAATGCAATGGCTTGCAATGGAATAGAATTATTTACAAATGAGAACCCCTTAGTTAAATAGCCAAGGTGAGATATAGGATTAGATAGGATCATGACAAGTGTCTTAATCCTATGTCATGAGACAACTAACTCGATTAATATTAAATGACCTAGGAATCAAGAATTAAATTCCATAAGATAAGATAAGATCTAAATGACAACTAAGATTTCTAGAAAGACTCCTAGGACCTAAGTATACTTAACGTGTGAATAGAACCGATTAGGTAAAACACCTTATTCACACCAATACCTCCCTTAAGTGCAACTTAGGGAGAAATAAACAAAAGAAAATTATGCAAAGATGGGTCTCGACTACTAGGCCAGGTTAGGTACCCATGTATAAATGCAATCTTTCATAAACGAAAAAAAGGATAAAACCTAATGGGACAAAGATCCTCCCCAAAAGAGAGATATAAACAAAATTCTCTCACTAAAGAATGAGAAAGATAAAACCCCATGTGAGTAAAAAGACCCCCTATAAGAGAAGAAGAGAGACCATGTAGCCCTCGTCAATGTAGAGTCTCTTGCAATAATGGTAGATGCTCAAAATTGAATGTTGAAGATGATCTGATCTCATTGAACAAAATTCCTTTGCTTAGGAAGAAATAAAACCAAGATGGTATGTAGGATGTCTTCCCATTCCTGAAAGGAATATGCAGTAAGAAGGATGATGTGTGATGTATTTGAACTATGCTCAATTGTCTCCATGTCGATGTTGAAAGCTAACACACTCCAAGCAGGCATTCTAGGCTACAATTATGAAGAGGACAATCTAGAATCTAGTAGAGATGATTGTAGAACACAATCCAAAGACAAAGAATCCTCAAAATTTGCTTAAAATTATCCACACTCATGTCAAATTATGAAGAATGATCATGTAGAGAATAAACAAGAGGGTCACATGTGAGAACACCCAAGTTCAAGTAGACAAAATTATCCTCAAAATCATGGTCCACATAAAAAGTGTGATCAAAAGAAAAAGGATCAGATTCATCATCAAAAAAATAAATGAAAAGGTGTATAATTGAGATGCATGATCAACCATCCCAGTAGCAATAACCTCTCTAATCTCCAAGTCTCTAATGATAACTAAATTTAGAGTGAATTCAACAATCTTCCCCGCTCCACCATGGGTAATCTAATAGATGAAAAGAATATTGTTTGACAAATGAGGTACACATAAAACATCACTAAAAGTGTCCTCCACAATATCAATAGATCCCTTCCCAATTACATTAATGTATGTATTATTTCCCATCAAAATAGGTGAAATGACATAAGGCTCAAAAGAAGAGAAAATTGACTATGAAGATGTCATATGGTGAGATGCTCCTAAATCTAGAAGCCATCTCCTTGATCCAAGACCTATAGAAGCACAAAGATCTTATTCTTTATTTTTCCTTGATGTAGTGATAAAACTAGCATGGCTTTTCCTTATTAAACTGTTTTGAAGAAGAAGAAAGTGACTCATACATTCTAGAAGTTAGATCAATGTGATTCTTTTTAAGAAGATGTTTTAATTCATCAATATCCTTTTTATAACAAGAATTTGTGTCATATCCAGTCTTCTTGCAATATGAACAAGTAGGATTCTCCTTCTTAGATGATTTCTCTTTGGAAGAGGATTTGTTTTATTCTTGATCTGAATGTGGATTCTTCTTTGGTTTCTTTTGTTTCTTATCAGATTGTTCGAACTCTTTCGCCTGACTAACAAATAATGTGTGAGATCGAGGTTACTTTTTGAGACCCATAGAAAGAAGATTTTTTTGCTCATGTATTAACATCTCATAAAAGATGTAAATGAAGGTGCAGTATATGTAGAACCCACAGTTAACCTTTAAGTATAAAATCTAGAAACAAAAGTTGCATAATCATGACCAAGTTTTTTCAATACATTATAGACCAACTAAATGTTATTTTTCTCAATTCCACATGTTTTACATTGCTCTCTTAGATCATTAACCTCAGTGATGTAATCCTGGATGTTATAAAATTTGTTAGGATTAAGGCTTAGTAATTCATTATTAATTTGATAGCCTTTTCCTTCATTTGTAGTATCATACAATGTTTTCAATTTGTTACAAGCTTCATGAGATTCCTTACATGATTCAATTTGAAACAATAAATCTTGAGAAACTAAGATACAAAGACATCCAAGAGCTTTTGTATGTTCAATCATCCATTTTATCTTTAGGTTTAGGTACCTTATTCTCAAAATATAAAGAGTGGCTTTCATTCATTAGGGCACTCCATGCACGTTAATGTTAAATTGAATCTAGTTATACATGATGTTATCAAAGTAACCTTAGAATTATCCATGGAAAAGAAGAGCACTAGCACATAAATTAGAAGAATGCACCAAGAGACTCCCCCCCAAATCACTCAATCAAGAATCCCCAATTATAATTTGACACTTTATATGTAGTGTGATTACAATGCCAAAATTATTTTCTAGAGTTAACAATGCCAAGATGGTCCAAATATGGAAAAATGCAATAATATATTAGAATGAGATCTTCAAACTAAAATGACAATTTTTTAATATGATCTAGACTGAAAATGAAGCCTTTCCAAAAGGAAAAATATTCTCCACATGTTAGTATGTCTAAGTGATCAACTAGAATGCAACTACACACAAATTTAAATAAAATATATTTGGGGCTAAATTTGGAAAAAGTGTTTAGATATAACTATAAAGATCTTCAATACCTTTCCAATGCTATAAAAATCACAAAAATTAGATAAACTAGCAAAAATTTATGAGCTCAGAGGTCCAAAAAGAAAATTTTGACTTCAATCACAACAAATTTTGAAAAAATGGCTTGTACCACTGTGAAGTGCTCAAAACTAGCTTTTCATCAATATCTCATTTGCAAAATTTTGACACCCTAGCGGAAAGTTATGGTGTTTTTAAAAAAATGCCTTATGAAGGCTTTGGGGGGAAAATCTGGGCCTCTAGGTGTTTCACCCTCAAACGCCCATGTGATTGCATTACTAAAGTTTTTAAAAATAAAAACCGCCCCATTGCCACTCAAGTAATGGGTCTAGGTGGTAGTGGTGTTTGGAGGTGGTGGTAGCCTACACACCACCCACTAGCAGACTAGCCCTCATGGGGCTAGCGATAATCGTATGCTATGACTACAAGAGATTAAAAACCAACACAAGTTTTTAAAAAATATTTTTTAATTAAAAAATGTAGATTTATACCTATCAATGGAAGGATGATGCAAGAACTATGTTCAAACAATATGTCGACTGTGCAAAGAATATTATTTGCATATTCTATCATTTGATGCCCATAGAGGACAACAATCGATACAACTCTATATTTGAAAGTAAACTTGCAACCATCTAGTGACAATTTCCACATAACCCAAAAGAGAAATCTATGCAAATAAATATTCAGAATTAGCATGCAAGAGAATAGATAACATACCCATCAAAAGATGACACAAGATATACCTTGGGAAAACCTTCATAAAGGGAAAAACCCAGCATCCATGCCAAATGGTATTATTCAACAATAAACATTACAATACATCTCTAGAGCCTCCATGAACACCTTTGAAACATCAAGCCCCTCCAATGCATCCTCCATGTGTCCAAGCATGTAACCACACATCCCATGCCATGCTTCACATATACACTCTTTAGAAGAAGACTTAAAACCTCAACCAACCAACCTTAGAAAACCACCCTTGTGTTTGCTTTTATAGAAACAAGCTCACACAAAACCATCAAGTGATATTATATAAAACCATGTGACTAAAACCATGAGATTACAAAACCATAACCCCACATTTAATATTGGGTAATTTATTAATTAACTTTCCCCAATATTAAATAAATACATTTTTACAACTTACATTCAACTTATGTTCCAATGTTACAAACAACATATGAAGTGGTCCCAAGAATGTTAACTCCTAGTGATGCATGTACTTCTAGGTCCCCCTAGGTGCACCACACATAGAATAATAAATTAAACATTATAAACATTGTGAAAGGTGTACAACACCTAATTCCTAACATTCTCCCACTTTTTGTATACATTGCATAAGGGGTAATAAGTAACCTGAAACATGAATAAGGGAACAATCCCTATAGCCACATATACCATCAAGGAATCAAACTGCTCCATGTGCTCCATCAATATACTTGTAACAAGAAACAAGGTGACCTCCATCCCAAACATGAATACTCTCATCCTCCATCATGCCATTGCACAAATATAAGAAGTCATCCAAATATATGCCATACTATTTATCACAACTAAGCATAAGTCCTACCTCAATTGATATCCCAAACACAAACACCCAATTCAAAGGTATTAATATGCACAGGTAGCTATCAAGATACAAACTCCATAGCTAGAATAGGACCCATAGCACACATCCAACTAACCATACTAGGTCAAAGGTATACAAACATAGTAAACTCTTGCCATCAACATATACAACCCATAAACTGCAATCACAAGCTCCACGTGTAAACCTGCCAATGAAGAACATACACATCCAAGAACTCTCACTTCATGGGTAATGCAAATCTAAAAAAAATCAAGGCATCCAAAGTGTTACACCCCAATTGTGTTATTACTATTTACTATTACTACATAGGGTAAATATGAATGTGATGTGAATTTTGGGAATGAATAAATTATGCTTGTACCTTGGTATCATATGAATGTTATCTCATTTGATATTGTCTTATTTTATGTTATCTCATTTGAAAAGTACTGCATATATTTGAATGAATGGTTATTGAATTATTATTCTAACTTTGGAGATGTTTACGTATATTGCATATGTTGTGAACTATTGACTGTTGTGCGCATGTGTTAGTCGATGCAAGTATATGCTCCATTCCTCCAGGAGGAGGGAAAGTATCACTCAGGAGAAGATCTTGGTCGAGTAACCAGTAAAAGTAAACTATATGAGCATACACACACCACATTAGAATGATTAAGTTGAGTCAGTTTGTGGGAAGTTGGTAAGTCATCCTTAGTTGCTATGTCTGCCTTAGAGGAGTCTTGTTTACCATCACATGCATTATTGGATTATGTTTATCTAATTGAGCTTATGAGATCTTTCTTGTACTATTACAATTATATTGATAAGTGTGACGAACGTGGGGTATGTGTATATATATGCACATACATGTCAATGGGATCTAATGACATGTATATGCACATGTATAGATGTACTACACATAAAAACTTATCAATATAATGGTAATTGTGAATGGTTATATGTGAATCGAATGTGAACATATATATATATGTATAGTATATACACATATTCATATGTATATATGTATTAATGCACACGTATGTTGGCAAATGGACACGCTTGTATTAATGTATCAATATAGATATACATACACATACGTGTACATTGAGGCATATACTTATATACATATATATATGCATATATTCGATATATTGAGATTATATGTGAATACTATTGTGAATATACTTGTCTAAATATTGAATAAATATTTACATAGATGGCTTACGATATATATATATATATGTAAATATATATTAACGTTTATATATATATATATACATATACATATAATGATGGTATTTAAATATATATATGTATATGATATATTATATATGTATATATAATAATATATATTTAACAAATTATATTATTAGAAATCGACTATCATTCACCATGATAGAGGCCGATATATAAAGGCCAATTATAGTTGTTTATGTTGGAGTTGAGAAGATACAACACCACAGAATCCCAAACGATCTTTGCAAGCAAATAACCTGTTACAAGGAGAAGCAAAGAGAAACAAGAATGGAAATGCTCAAGAATGTGGAGCAATGTATTCACCTGAAAATGTAAAATGAATAATGATACAAAAGATAGTTTTCAACAATATAAAGATGAAAACCCTAAAAAGGAAAACCCTAGGCTTGCACAATAATAATTAATAAAGTAATTAATTATTATGTACCTAATGTTAGCTTAAGTGAAAAAGAGTTAAAAGGAAACTTTACGTAATTAAACAAATATTGTTTAATTAATAAAGTAAATTTCCAATTACTCTAACACGCCCCCTTAAGATAGACATAAGGAGAAGCTAAAACCTAGAAGAAGCTACTGAAAGCAAAAGCAATGGGTCCCGACAACAAGGCCAAATCAGGTACCCAAGTACAATGAAATCTCTATGAAACGGAGAAAAGGAGAAAACCCATTGGGAAAAACTCCTCTCCAAAAAGAGATAGAACAACATGCTGAAAGAAACATGAAGGAAGAAAGGCCTCATAAAGACCCCCCAAGGACAACTTCCTTCACCCCAAGCATAGAGTGCAACTGAAGATAGCGCGGAGATGCAAAAGGTTTCGTGAAGATGTCTGCAACCTGCTCGGCAGTGGGAACATACTCCAAGATGAGAGAACCATCCTGAATCAACTGTCTGATGAAATGCATATGAAGCTCAATGTGCTTCGTCCGCTGATGCTCCACCGGGTTGCGCGAAATGTGTATAGCACTCTGATTGTCACACCAAAGAATAGTGGGACTATCAGGAGGAAAACCAAACTCAGTCATCAACTGACGAAGCCATAAAATCTCCTGACTAGGGAGCATAGCAGCTCGGTACTCAGCCTCTGTAGATGATAATGCATGAGCAGTCTGCTTTTTGCACGACCATGTGATAGGACCAGAGCCAAGACAAAAAATAAAGCCAGAAGTAGACTTCCGATCATTGACATCACCAGCCCAATCTGAGTCAGTGTAGCCAACAATGTGAGGATCCCCTAATGTGTAGTGAATACCATATGAAGTGGTTCCTTGAATGTACCTCAAGATACGCTTGATAGCTTGCCAATGACTCTCATGAGGATCATGTGAGAATCGAGAGACAAGACCAACCACAAAGGAAATATCAGGATGAGTGTGAGTCAGGTACAACAAACTGCCAACCAACTGCCTGTAAAGTGTAGAATCGACTGAAGGAGTGGGGCAAGTAGTAGTCAAAACAACCCCTGACTGAAAAGGTGTGGGGGCAGGCTTGCAATCAAGCATGCCAAAGCGCTGAAGCATATCAAAAGAATACTTCTGTTGGTAAATGAAGATCCCCTCTGAAGACTGAATCACCTGAAGACCAAGGAAATAGTGCAAAAGGCCAAGATCTGTCATCTCAAACTGCTCCATCAAGGCTAGCTGAGAATGTTGAATCATAGAGGATGAGCTACCTGTGATGAGAAGATCATCAACATATAGCACAAGAATCAGGATCTCACCCTCAAGATGCTGAATATAGACCGTGTGATCAGAATGACAGCGAGTGAAACCAGTGGAGAGCAAAAAAAAGTCCATCTTCTCATACCAAGCCCGAGGGGCCTGTTTGAGACCATATAATGAACGCTGAAGTCTGCAAACCAAGGAAGCATCATGAATAAATCCCTGAGGCTGCTCCATATAGATCTCCTCCTGTAGGTCACCATGCAAGAACGCACACTTCACATCCATCTGAAAAATGGGCCATCCCCTAGAAGCTGCAAGTGATAGTACAAAGCGAATAGAATTCATCTTGGCGACAGGGGAAAATGTCTCAGAGTAATCAATACCCTCAATCTGGGAGAAACCCTTCGCAACAAGACGTGCTTTGTACTTATCAATAGAACCATCAGCAGCATACTTGGTGCGATACAACCATCTGCACCGAACCATCTTTCTGCCCTTAAGAAGAGGACAGAGATCCCATGTATTATTCCTCATCAAAGAAGAATACTCCTCCTCCATAGCACTATCCCACTCAGGGTGTCCTGTCGCCTCTGAAAACCTCTGAGGATCCACTGAAAGAGCATGACTCAAAAGATTGGAACCCGCAGTATGAGAACGGGTGCGACGAGTGTCTGAAGGATCACCTGTCATAAATCCTGCTACCTCAATAGTAGAGCGAGCCCATTTGGGCCTCTGAGGTGGAGCAAGTAGAGGTGGATATGGGGGATCATCAATATCCTCATCAGAATCATCCTCAAAATAATCCTGTAGAGCAGTAGTGGGTGGAGTAGGTAGTGAAGTGGACACTGGAGACAAGGTATCAACTGGAGGAAGGCGCTCATCAAACTGAACATCTCATCGAAATAGGACCTCTCTGGAATCAGGATCAAATAACCTGTACGCCTTAACATCCTCACAGTAGCTGACAAAAATGAGGGGTCGACTCTTCCGCTCCATAGCTCTCCTCTGAGCATCAGGAATAAAAGCCCATGCCTCACTACCAAATACTCGAAAAGATGAAATATCAGGCTTGTCATGAGACCAAGCCTCCTCAGGAGTCATATGTCGAATCGCCTTGTGAGGCATCCGATTCTGCATATAGTTGGCACAATTGACTGCCTCAGCCCAAAAAGACGAATCCATGGACCTGGACTGAATCATACAATTAGCCATCTCCCGTAAAGTCCTGTTCTTTGGCTCAGCGATACCATTCTGCTAAGGGCTGTAGGGAACAAAAAACTGATGCTGCAAACCATGCTCAGTGCAAAAATCTCTAAAGGCCTGATTCACATACTCCCCCCCATTATCTGTACGTATCCGCCGGATAGAAAGACCAGACTGCTTCTCTACAAATGTCTTGAAGACACGAAAGGAATCAAAGACATCAGACTTGTACTTAAGAAAGTACAACCATGTGCGTCTGGAAAAGTCATCATAAATGTGAGTACATACTTGGCCCCTGAAAAAGAAGGAGTGGGAAATGACATGAGGTCACTATGAATCAACTCCAAGGGTGCCAAAGCATGAGTGGTACTTCCCTTCGGAAAGGGATCCCTGTGATGCTTGCCAAGCACACAACCATGACAAACACCGTCAGTGCAGGAAATCCGTGGAAGACCAAGAACAAGTGACTGTGTACTCATCTGCTGAAGATATCTATAATTGACATGGCCCAAACGCTCATACCAAAGCTGACTCACTGAATCTGCATGTGCTATAAGAGATGAACCTGTACCCTCAAAAGGCGCAAAGCCATCAAATCTGTAAAGACGAGATGTAGTATCAACACTACCAGTAGCCACAACCAAATCAGAATCATGGAGGTCCCGAATAACCACATCATGTGGTGAGAACTCAACTATCTTACCAGAGCCAGTGTGGCAAATCTAATAAATGGACAAGAGGTTCATCAAAATGTCAAGAACAACCAGCACATCCTGTAGAGTGCCTCCATCCAAAGAGACAGAACTTGAACCCAAGACGGAAAGCTGTGAAGAGTCACCCACTGCAATCTGTGAAGTACCACAAGAGGCAAGAGAAGTGACCAACTGCTGAGTGTGAGTCATATGGTGAGAAGCACCAGAGTCTAAAATCCAAGTGGACCCATTGGTTGATGCACGTGCAGTGAGAGCATGACCCTTCCCTGTGGTGGAAGAAGAAGAAGATGATGGTGAGGAGATGTGTTGCTGCTGCATGGCCTCCTCTAAAGCCTCTAATCGTTTCCAACACCTGGAAACTGGATGACCTTGCTTGCCATAGAAACTGCAAGTGTCTCCTGATTTCTCCTTAGTCTTGGAGGAAGACTCACCAGACTTCGAAGATTTCCCATGTTTAGGATTAAATGGTGGTTTAGAATCAGACTTAGGAGGTGGTTTGGAGGAATGCTCACTACCTGCAAAATCTTTCTAGGGCCTCGATTTCTGCTTTTGTTTCCCCTTCGGTGATTGAGCAACCAATGCTTTGCTCTTTGAACCTAAGAGCATATCCATCTGAGAAAGGTGGGACTGTTCCCGAGACAAACGCTCACAAAATAAATCAAAGGTAGGCATGGTAAAATTGGCACCCAAACCATCCATGGTGGAGTAGAAGGAGGAAGCAAATATCTGAAATGGACCACGAAGCTTCGAAAGAATCAAATAAATGCACTCTGTGTCTGTCTTGTTCTTCCCACAACCCTGTAAAATAGAGTGGATAGTTTTGAACTTGTTCAAAAAGTCCTCAATAGTGGGGAAGGAATCAGGTAACAATGAAGTCAGCTCTGCCTCAATCTGTAATGCGCGGAACTCATTAATGGCCCCAAAAAGTGTCTCAAACTTCAGCCACATGGCTCGAGGAGTGAGCAAAGCATCAAGGTGAAACAAAAGACTATCTGAAACATGCAGGCATATCAAACCCATAGCCTCATCCATCTTGTTCCTATGCTGCATAATCTCAAAAGCACACTGCAACTGAGGCTGAACCTCATCTAAACAAGACCATAACCCTCATGACCTGAGTAGCCTCATCATACGAGACTTCCAAGTGTGATAGTTATGTGATGTGAGTAGCTCAATTGAAGAGTCTGCCATGAAACCCTGCACCTGTACCTGCTTGTGTTTTTTATTATTATGTGATCTTTCAGAATAGACAAAAGATGTAGAAGGGTTTGTATTTTTGAGAGTTTTGGTGTTCTGGTTTTTTTATATAAATGACAGAAAGCAAGAGAAAAAACACCCCCCACAAAAGATAAACCCAAACCTTGGTACAAAACGGAGAAGAAGGAAGCAATGCAAAAGCAAAAAATACTTCAAGACAAATTCTCGTGTACCTGGTGAAAATTCTGATAAAATAGATCACATCACTGAATAGAGCATGTTGAGAGCTTTCCAACGCCTATTCAAGTTTGAAAAACGGAGTCCGTTTGCACCTTCTATGACCCGGGAAGTGAAGAAAGAAGACCTCACTTTGACTGGAAAAAAATATCCAGACAAGTAAAAAAATTAAAAATATTTCTATACCATTAGATAGGTGCCATTCTCAGCTTTCCAACGCATCTTCCTATTTGAAAAAGCGAGCTAGGATGCCCAAGTTATGCCCATTTGAAAAAATGACCTAAGAGGGGGTCGGAGAGAGAAAAATAGCCCTCAAGGGCTTAAAATTCGGTGGCCCCAGGGAACATGGTGGACCGGGGGCAGGCGCGCAAGAGGTAGCGGCGTGCAGGCAACGCGACTAGTGGCGATTAGGTGGCACTTAGGCAGAGCAGACCGGGTGGCGGGTCGGCAAGGGTGGCGGTGGCCGCTTGGCCGCGGTCGGTGGTAGCCACCAATGGTGGTGGCCGAGCGGCGCTCTGGCGGCATGGCGGTTTAACATTGGCCATGCACAATATAAACCAAAAAATAACTTTAAAAAAAAAAAATTTCCGATTTTTGTGCGTTTTTTGCTCCGTACGGCCCTAGGGCAAAAAATTTTTTGCCTTCCAAATGACTGTAACCAAAATCGACGATTTGACAGTCAATTTAGGGGTTTTTGGGTGCTACAAATCCAATGGCACTATCCATTTGAGCCCAAAGTGAACCAAAAAAATGGAGTATGCTGAATCCACCAAAAAAAAAACTTTAGAACCCTAGATTTGCTTCCAATGCAAAATCTCAAAACAAGAACAAGCAGCTGCAAATCTGAAGCTCTGATACCATGTTGGAGTTGAGAAGATACAACACCACAGAAGCCCAAACGATCTTTGCAAGCAAATAACCTGTTACAAGGAGAAGCAAAGAGAAACAAGAATGGAAATGCTCAAGAATGTGGAGCAATGTATTCACCTGAAAATGTAAAATGAATAATGATACAAAAGATAGTTTTCAACAATATAAAGATGAAAACCCTAAAAAGGAAAACCCTAGGCTTGCACAATAATAATTAATAAAGTAATTAATTATTATGTACCTAATGTTAGCTTAAGTGAAAAAGAGGTAAAAGGGAACTTTACATAATTAAACAAATATTGTTTAATTAATAAAGTAAATGTCCAATTACTCTAACAGTTTATGACTATGTTATTAGAGGATGATAGAAGTTGCTTATGACTGTGTTTATTGAAGCCGAGTTTTGCTCATATTGTCATGCTTTATGGAACACTTATATTTCATTTAAAGTTGTTGCCTTATGTCGATGCAAGACATAGAATTAGTCGACACCATGGAGAAGATTATCCTTGACTAAGTAAATGTAAACTTCCATGTTTAATACATCTGTTGAAACATGAGAAAAAGTTGACGACTTTGTCAATAAGAGAGTAAATATCTGAATTGACTCATTCTAGATTGAAGTCGATGAATGTTAACTATTGCAAATTGGTAATTGACTATTTCTTACCACATAGAAACCGTGTCAACATGAGATGAGAGTGGAATCTTTGGTGCCACCTCTAGAAACCATTTTTTGTAGATGTCTTTTGCTAGAGAATAATTCAAATTCTCTATGTGCAGATTTGAATGGGTCTTCATTTGTTGTCATTACTGCAAGTTGATTTGTAGATGATTTTGTTGATTATGGACTTGCTTAGTCACCACCTTTTTGTTGAGTTTTATGTGTTGCTTTGCATGGAGTTTTTTGTCCATTATCATGCCTAAACTATAGTTTAAGAAGTTACCAAGTTGCTTTATAAATAGCAGAGCCATTTCATTTGAAAGGACACATCATTTGCATTCTTCTTGCAAGTCTTTATACTACATTATTCCTATTTTGTTTTTATTTGTGTGTGAGAGAGAAAGTACTCTATTTTGTTTGTAAGAGAGTTGTTGCTTGAGAGAAGTGAGCTATCAACTTGAGGGTTAGAGTTCATTATGACGTTCTAAAGAAGTTGTTATCAAGATTTCTACTATTGAAAGGGGTTGCATTGCTGTCAATTATTTGGATAATCGATAACAGGCATGAGGATCTTCTTCTTTATTATTTTACTTATGAATGATGTGTTCTCCATGTGTGCTTGAATTGTATTTTCTAGTATGTGCATTTAGAGAAATTAGAATGTCTTTGAAAAGGAAATTGAAGCTTCTATACTATTTTTATGATGTGTTTTTAAGTACTCCATATTAGGAGATGGGTGTTTATCATAGGTATTTTATACTAGATATGATTGAATAAGAGTGGCACATGTGATACACTTAGCTAAGTTAATGATTTAACTAGAATAGCTTGTGTTTACTCCTAGGATTGTTTATCTAGTATGGGAGAGAGCTTGTGTACTTACTTGTTAAGTAGGTTTATTCCAAGTAGGTTAAAATGGTGATAGGTTATCTCTGGGATGATAGATTATCCATTGAAGGAAATACCTATGCATAGTTTAAGATGGCCTTAAGTTAAATCAGCCTTGAGTAGTGTATGTGATAGATGACCCTCAGTAGAAATACTGAATGAAATACTTTGGCCAAAGTAGTGTGATGAAATTTGGCTCCATTGTCAGTTCACCATGATCCAGTATTACATGCTAGTCCGAGATTGTGGGATTACAAAGTTCTAGCTATGTAGGACACGACACTATGCTCAATTGGTTGTCGTTATCGATTACTCTACCAATCTCTTTGTCAAAGGTAAGGGCCATCTATCGAATGATAGATGTGTGGGGACCGCATTATGAGTCTGTGGTTGGTAGAAAAGTGCTTGAGTGATGCTTCTCCTCCATAAAAGATGACAAAAGAACCAAGATTTGAAAGGAAGGATCTTGGATCATCTTACAACTATTTGTTCTAAAGATCATGGAGCTATATATGTAAATGTTTGCATTAAATGGAATTTTGATTGTATTACATATTGCATCTTTGTTCGTATATTCTCAATAAAGAAAAGATTTTTTATTGCAATGGCTTGTTACATAGTTTATTTACGCGTAAGGTGAAAAATTTGAAATTTTTACTTCGTTGAAGGGTTAGTATATAACATGTAGTATCAGAGCCAGGTTTAGCTCTAGAACCTATGAGCTCATCATTATTTCCATCCAACGTTATCTAATGTTGAGAATTCTTGTGCCAGGATGGTGCATTTCAGATGAACGGCTTGAAAGTCAGTAATCAGAAATGAGCGCTACCTCAAGGCCAAGAAGGAAAGGGAAGCCATCATTAGAACAATCGGGGGTACCAACTATGACAATTCCATCTGGTTGAGTGACATTGAAACCTTTAGTCACACACTCTCTCGAATTAGTGATGTGAAGAGAAAGATGAAGATGGAGGCTATGTATAATTACCTACCAACCATCTCACCTAAAAAGTCTGAGTCATTACCGCTTTCCAGGGATATACCCTCAGAAGAAAATATTAGTCTGGCATTCATCTTTAGGGGCCCTAGAGTTCTTCCATTGGCATAAGTAATAGTAATTTCTTTGAGTAACGAGTCTGAGGGATATGTACCATGAACACTACCAAATGAGAAATGGTCTCATGAACAAATGTCTGCGGAAAGGGTAGACTACATTGTTGATGAACACCATATTGACATTGCTTCTCATAACTATGTATTAGATGATAAATCTGAAGGCTATTATCCTTTTTGGGATAGGTACGAACAAATGAGGAATGAACAAAAAGATAGGGAACAACAACTATCTCAGTCTGTAGGTTATACTCCCCTAAGTTATGTGTCAGAGAGTGAATTAGAAGGATACTCTCCACTCGACTATCTAAATATTCACTTCGTGTAATCGAAGGGATATTGAAATCCTCTTGAAATGAATAAAATTATGTGTTTATCAAAAAAGAGTGTGTGCTTAATCTTATGTGGAAATTCTTTACATGCGTGTGAATGTCATTTTTAATGTTTTCCATAAGATAGTTGATAACATAATTTATTCTAACATGGATAAACATTAAGGTAAAAGACCAATCTCGTAAGGATGGTGAGGACACAAACTAATCCTGGCGGAAGCCAAGAGGTTGGACAAGGAACTACTAGAGTTGAGGCTAGACTTGACCAAATTTTGGAAAGGTTGGCTAATCTTGAGTAGGAAAGAGTTAAGGATAGGGTAGAGAATGATGTTCCCATTAATGAGAATGAGGGAGAAAATTCTTCCCATGGACATAAAGAAACCCATGATCATGAGAAGGAAAAATCACCTACACCATTTGAAGAAAGGAATAAGAAGCTTGTGGCTTTTGAACTTTCCAAGGACATGAAGAAAATTATTCCACCCAAGTTTAACGGTAGTGTTGGAGGTGATGAGGCTGAGGTGTGGCTTGTCCAAATGGAAAAGTATTTTGAAATATAAAATTATGATGAGGTTACTAAAGCCGCATGGGGTGCATATCAGTTAGCAAGAGAAGCCTCTAACTGGTGGATGAACAAGAAGTTAGAACTTAGTATTAACTCGTGGAAATTAACATGGGGGGAATTTGTGGAGATATTTCGTAAAAGATGGTTGCCGCAACTCTACTATGGCCAAAAACTCTTAGATTTCTAGGGTTTGAAACAAGGTAACATGATGATTAACGAGTATTGGGAGAAGTTTGCCCAACTTCTATGTTATGTTCCCATATATCACAAGGATGAGTGCTTCCGCATTAGAAAATTTATAATGGGACTTAACAGTTAGATTGGAGGAGAAGTGGATATGCATAGTACAACAACAATGGATCTTGTATATGAGAAAGCGATTAAGCAAGAGCAAAAGCTTAGGGCTAACTCCACTCGTCAAGAAATAAGAGAACAAAAGAAGGATGTGAAAGTTCCTGACAAGATAGTTCCGAAGAAAGTGGAATCTGTGCAAAATGTTCCAAGGCCAAAGGGAAAGAGATTTCGCAAGGATGGAAAGGAGTCCAAAAGAGAGTGTAAAAGGAATGAATCTAGCATGGGTAATACCAACAAGGCTAGTGAAAACATCAACAAGTCTGGAGAAACCATAGGGAAAAGGGTGTCGGCTACACGATGTTTTATATGTAGAGGGGATCACTATGCTGGCGAGTTCCCCAATAAAACTTCTAGATCACGACCATATGGTAATCCATTACCCACCCAACAAGTGATGTTTCAACAAAAGATACATGCAGTTGTGGATGATCGTCAGGCAGAGTACCAAGTAACTCCAATTGAAACGCCAGGTATTTTGTTTGGCTTACCTATTTTTGGTTCTTATTGATACTGGTGCAACTGAGAATTTCATTTCACCTAGAGTAGCTAAAAAATTATCTAGGAAGGTGGGATACATGGCAATGTCTTGGGATGTAGAGTATGCAAACTAGACAAGAGCAAAGGTGGATCAATGTCTATTCAAGGCTAGGATAGAACTACCCAGTTTTTCTACAAAAGTAAACCTTTATGTTGCACCTCTAGGATCATATGATGTTATCCTAGGCATGAATTGGTTATGGAGACATAAGGCTAAGGTAGATTGACATGCGAAAACTGTAGAATGGCTAGATGATTTTGGAAATCAAGTAAAATTCCAAGGGACACTTAGAGAGGTTAGGATTCGACAAATCACAACAATGCAACTTATAAGAGCTAAGAAGAAAGGGTGTAAACTCTTTGCCGTAAAGATTGAAGAACTTGGAAAGGATAGTGATGATTTAGAGTTTCAAAGTTTTCAAGAGTTAGAAGATGGTGAAATAGATGAAATTGGAAAGTCAGATATGGAGAAATATCCAATATTGAGAATTTTTTTGGATGTGTTTCTAGATGAACTTTACTAGGGTTACCTCCGAAAAGAATATTTGATTTCTCTATAGATATAGTTCCATAATCAAAACCTATTTCCAAGGTACCCTATAGGATGATAACCACTAAACTTATGGAACTTAAGGCACAATTGGATGAATTGTTGTCTAAAGGACTAATAAGACTAAGTGTTTCACCTTGGGGAGAGTCAATCATCTTTGTTAAAAAGAAGGATGGTACCTTGTGTTTGTGCATCGACTATCATATGCTTAAAAAAGCTACAGCTGAGAACAAGTATTTGTTACCATGCATTGACGACCTTTTTGATCAAATGAGGGGGGTCACTGTATTCTCTAAAATAGATCTGAGATCTAGATATCACCAATTAAGGATTAAGGATGGAGATATCTTTAAAACTGCAATCAAAACTAGATATGGACACTATGAGTTCACTATTTTACCCTTTGGATTAACAAATGCACCTGCAATGTTTATGAACTTGATGAATAGTGTATTTAAGGATTGCCTTGACAAATTTGTATTATTTTTCTAGATGATATTCTAATTTATTCTAGAAATGAGGAAGAACATTGAAAGCATTTAGAGATGGTCCTACAACATTTAAGAGAACATAAGTTTATGGTAAACTCTCTAAGTGTACATTCTTCCAAAAGAGGGTACATTATCTAGGTCATGTGATCCAAACAGATGGAATTTCTATAGATCTAGCTAAGATCAAGGCAGTACTCGAGTGGTCTATACCTAAGAATATGTCAAAGGTAAGAAGTTTCATGGGTCTGGTAGGATATTATAGGAATTTTGTTGCAAACTTCTCCAAGATCACTTTCATGATTACTTCTTTACAAAAGAAAGGAAAGAAATTTGAATGTACTGAGAAGTGTCAAGAAGCTTTTGACCTACTCAAAGAGAAGTTAACCACCACATCGATCTTAAAAGTACTAGATCCTAAGGGTAACTTTACAGTTATCATGGATGCATGCAGAGAAGGGTTAGGAGGTGTGTTAATGCAAGATGGGCAAGTAATTACTTATGAATCTAGGAAGCTGAAACCATATGAGATGAATTATGCACCACATGATTTGGAATTAACAGTTGTGGTCATGCATTGCAAATGTGGAGGCATTACCTGTTAGGAAAACCCTTTGAGATGAAAATTGACCATAATGGGTTAAAGTACCTTTTCACTCAACCTAATCTGAATGCTAGATAGAGAAGATGGTTAGAGTTAATAGATGACTATGATTTTAATATCAGTTATATTAAAGGGAAGGAAAATTGGGTTGTCGACACCTTAAGTTGAAGATGTCATATTGCTTCTATAGTAATGATTCAAACCAACTTTAAGGGGCAAGTGCTACAAAAGTACAAGGATGATGAGTATTACTTGCAAGTCAAGCAAGAACTCGCTAATAATCCACAAGATTCTAGGTATGAAGGTTTTCATGTTGAACCTAATGGACTACTTAGATATAAGGGGAGAATGTATGTACTAGACATAAAAGAGTTCAGAAATTTTGTATGGAAGGAAGTACACAAAGCACCATACTTTGGACATCCTAGAGTGACAAAAATGATGGCAGATGTAAAGCCATTATACTTCTGGAAAGGAATGAAAGGAGATGCCACTAGTTTTATGGCTAGGTGTCTTGAGTGTCAAAGGGTGAAAGCAGAGCATCATCATCCTACAGGCTTGTTATACCCACACGAAATACTAGAGAGGAAGTGGCAAGTCATAAGTATGGAATTTGTGCAAGGATTGCCTATGTCAAGGAATAAGCACAATGCCATTCTTGTGGTTGTAGATAAGCTTACCAAGGTAGCACATTTTATACCTGGGAATCTAACTAATGGAGCACCTGTCATAGCAAGGAAATTTGTGCAAGAAGTGTTTAGGTTGCATGGGATTCCTGAGAAGATGATCTTAGATAGAGATGCATGAGTCACTTCTGGGTTTTGGCAAACCTTGTTTTTTGCACTAGGGGTGCAGTTGAATATTAGCTCAGCATATCATCCGAAAACGGATGGGAAAACTAAAAGGGTGAATCAAGTATTGGAAGACCTACTTAGGATGTATTGCATGGATCAGTATTACAAGTGGGAAGACTACTTTCCCTTAGTAGAATTTGCTTACAATAATTCTTATCATTCTGCGATAAAGATGGCTCCTTTCGAAGATTTGTATGGCCGAAAGTGTCAAACTCCTATAAGTTGGGATAACCTTGAGGATCGAGTGAGTCTTGGGCCAGAGATGTTGGCTAAAATGGATGAGCAAGTTAATATTGTTAAGCAAAGGTTAGCTGAAGCTAACAATAGACATAAAAGCTATGTTGATGCTAAGAGAGTGCCCCACAATTTTGCCTTAGGTGACAAAGTATTGTTGAGAGTGAAACCTCACAAGAGCTCCATTAAATTTGGAAAGTATTCTAAGTTAGCCCCATGTTATGTTGGACCTTTTGAGACTCTTGAGGAAGTGAATCTAGTAGCTTATTGAATTGTGTTGCCACCAACTCTTAATAGAATGCATAACATCGTCCATGTGTCCTACCTTAAAAAGTATATACACGGTGATAATCATGTGATTGATTGGATTGCTTTATAGGTACAAGACCCCGGAGTAGTAACTCTCAAGCTCATCAAGGTGCTCGAAACACGTAAGCTACGCTTGTATAACAGAGAAGTCTTGCAATGCAAAGTCTAGTGGGACCAGTATGGAGAAGACTCGGCTACTTGGGAGGACTATGCTGAAATTCAATAGAAATTTCCTCATATTCTTAATGCTTTTAAGAATGCTTGAAATAATGTGTTGTTGTTGTTATGTTCAATATTGCTACCTAAAGTCATTGGGGACGATGATTCACAAGGGGGAGTATGTTACACCCCAATTGTGTAATTACTATTTACTATTACTACATAGGGTAAATATGAATGTAATGTGAATTTTGGGAATGAATAAATTGTGCTTGTACCTTGTTATCATATGAATTTTATCTCATTTGATATTGTCTCATTTGATGTTATCTCATTTAAAAGGTATTTCATATATGTGAATGGATGGTTATTGAATTATTATTCTAACTTTGGAGATGTTTATGTATACTACATATGTTGTAAACTATTAACTATTGTGCACATGTGTTAGTGGATGCAAGTATATGTTTCATTCCTCTAGGAGAAGGGGAAGTATCACTCAAGAGAAGATCTTGATCGAGTGACTGGTAAAAGTAAACTATTTGAGCATACACACACCACATTAGAATGATTAAGTTGAGTCAATTTGTGGGAAGTTGGTAAGTCATCCTTAGTTGTTATGTTTGCCTTGGAGGAGTCTTGTTTACTATTGCATGCATTATTGGACGATGTTTATCTGATTGAGCTTATGAGATCTTTCTTGTACTATTACGATTATATTGATAAGTGGGATGAATGTGGGGTATGTGTATATATATGCACATACATGCCAATGGGATCTAATGACATGTATATGCACATGTATAGATGTACTACATGCAAAAACTTATCAATATGATGGTAATTGTGAATGGCTATATGTGAATCAAATGTGAACATATATATACATACATGTATAGTATATACACATATCCATATGTATATATGTATCGATGCACACGTACGTTGGTAAATGGACACGCTCATACGAATGTATCAATATAGATATACATACACATACATGTACATTGAGGCATATACTTATATACATATATATACATGCATATATTCAATATATTGTGATTATACGTGAATACTATTATGAATATACTTGTCTAAATATTGAAGAAATAATTACATAGATGGCTTACGATATATATATATATATATATATATGTTTATATATATAATTATGGTATTTAAATATATATGTATATATAATAATATATATTTAACATATTATATTATTAGAAATCGACTATTGTTTACCATGATAGAGGTCGATATATAAAGGTCAATTATAGTCATTTATGAATATGTCATTAGAGGCTGACAGAAGTTGCTTATGACTGTGTTTATTGAAGCCGAGTTTTGCTCATATTGTCACACTTTATGGAACACTTATATTTCATTTAAAGTTGTTGCCTTATGTCGACGCAAGACATAGAATTAGTCGAAACCATGGAGAAGATTATCCTTGACTAAGTAAACGTAAACTTCCATGTTTAATACATCTGTTGAAACATGAGAAAAAGCTGACGACTTTGTTAATGAGAGAGTAAATATTTAAATCGACTCATTCTAGATTGAAGTCTGTGAATGTTAAGTGTTTCAAATTGGTAATTGACTGTTTCTTACCATATAGAAACCAAACCAACATGAGATGAGAGTGGAAGCTTTGGAGCCACCTCTAGAAACCATTTTCTGTAGATATCTTTTACTGGAGAATAATTTGAATTCTACATGTGCAGATTTGAATGGGTCTTCATTTGTTGTCATTATTGCAAGTCGGTCTGTAGATGATTTTGCTGAGTATGAACCTGCTTAGCCGCCACCTTTTTGCTGAGTTTTATGTGTTTCTTTGCATGGAGTTTGTTGTCCATTATCATGCCTAAACTATAGGCTAAGAAGTTACCAAACTACTCTATAAATATCAGAGCCATTTCATTTGAAAGGACACATCATTTGCATTCTTTTTGCAAGTCTTTATACTGCATTATTCATACTTTATTTTTTATTTGTGTGTGAGAGAGAAAGTACTCTATTTTGTTTGTAAGAGAGTTGTTGCTTGAGAGAAGTGAGCTATCAACTTGAGGGTTGGAGTTCATTGTGACGTTCTAGAGAAGTTGTTATCAAGATTGTTGTTGTTGAAAGGGGCTGCATTGCTATCAATTATTTGGATAAGCAATAACAGGCACGAGGATCTTCTTCTTTGTTATTTTACTTATAAATGATGTGTTCTCCATGTGTACTTGAATTGTTTTTTCCAGTATGTGCATTTAGAGAAATTATAATGTCTTTGAAAAGGAAATTGAAGCTTCTATGTTGTTTTGATGATGGGTTTTTAAGTACTCCATATTAGGAGATGGGTGTTTATCATAGGTATTTTATACTAGATATGATTAAACAAGAGTGGTACATGTGATACACTTAGCTAAGTTAATGATTTAACTAGAATAGCTTGTGTTTACTCCTAGGATTGTTTATCCAGTATGGGAGAGAGCTTGTGTACTTACTTGTTAAGTAGGTTTATTCTAAGTAGGTTAAAATGGTGATAGGTTATCTCTGGGATGATAGATTATCCATTGAAGGAAATACATATGCATAGTTTAAGATGGCCTTAAGTCAAATCAGCCCTGAGTAGTGTATGTGATAGATGACCCTCAGTAGAAATACTGAATGAAATACTTGGACAAAGTAGTGTGATGAAATTTGGCTCCACTGTCAGTTCACCATGATCCAGTATTACATGCTAGTCTGAGATTGTGGGATTACAAAGTTCTAGCTATGTAGGACACAAAACTATGCTCATTTGGTTATCGTTATCGATTACTCTACCAATCTCTTTGTCAAAGGGAATGGCCATCTATCAAATGATAGATGTGTGGGGGACAACATTATGAGTCTGTGGTTGGTAGAAAAGTGCTTGAGTGATGCTTCTCCTCCACATAAGATGACAGAAGAACCAAGATTTGAAAGGAAGGATCCTGGACCGTCTTACAACTATTTGTTCCAAAGCTCATGGAGCTATGTATGTAAATGTTTGCATTCTTGTATTGTTGTAACTTATGAATTATTGTAATGAAATGGGATTCTGATTGTATTACATATTACATATTTGTTCGTATATTCTCAATAAAGAAAAGAATTTTTTTATTGCAATGGCTTGTTACATAGTTTATTTACTCGTAAGGTGAAAATTTTGAAATTTTTACTTCATTGAAGGGTTAGTATGTTACACAAAGTCTATCACAAGCACCACATGGAAGGTGTAAACAACATCATGTAGTACCAAGGAACATCCACAATGATATGCAAAACCTTTAAACCAATAACCTGTAAGTACAACTCTCACCACAAGTCTACATAGCTCTCCCATGTTCTCCACACCCAACAAAGGAAAGAGATAAAGGAACCTCCATGTCATCACCCAAAAAAAAGTGACAACACATGACCACAAGCCTAGTGATAACCATAGCTCCAACCAAACCTCAAAACCAATTTCATTTGAAACTAAACATCAAGGAAGATAACCAAGACCAAAAAGAGAGAATCTACAAATCATAAGCATGTAGCATGTCCTTCTACATACACCTCTAAATGCAAATTGTGTCAAGTATGATCTCCTCCATAACACCCCAAGAGTAAATCCATAACAACAACCAACCCGTTCAATCTCATAGATCAAACACAACATATATATCATGCAATCAACATGGATGTAAGCCTCTCAAACCAAAGAAGATCAAATTAAATATCCATTCCCATATTAGGAAATCAACCCAATACATCTCCTAAAATCAACATCAATGAATGTACTCACAATGCATAAGGAGATAAACATGCCAACACTCCTCAAATGTGTTACAAGGTGTGTGCCTTTGGTCTCCTTGTGCTATGCAGTGCAGTGCTTGGATTTGTGGCATGGCTTAACTACCTCCTATGGATTCATTAACTCTGGTGGTTGTATCAGGCATTAATCGGTTGATCTTTTGGTGCAATGACAACCATCTTTGCAACAATTGGTATCAAAGCCTGGGTCATAGGTTTGAACCCCTCGCTTACATTGGGAGGGATTGTTGCAAGGTGTGCACCCTTGGTCTCCTTGTGTTATGTAGTGCAACGCTTGGGTTTATGACATGGCTTAATCACCTCCTATGGATACATTAACTCTAGCGATTGTATTGGGCATTAACAAGTCGATCTTTTGGTGTAACGACAATAATCTTTGCAACAATTGGTATCAAAGCCTAGGTCACATGTTTGAATCCCTCGCTTATGCTAGGGGGATTGTTGTAAGGTGTGTACCCTTGGTCTCCTTGTGCTATGCAACATAAAACTTGGGTTTTTGACATGGATTAACCACCTCTCGTGGATTCATTAATTCTAGCAGTTGTATCAGGAATTAATAGGTTGATCTTTTGGTGCAATGACAACTATATTTGCAACAAAATGAACCCTCCAAAACCAAATATCCATAGCTCAAGATCCATATGCATGAGAAGACAAAGCATAAACATAATGCACCTAAAATAAATAATGGGCAATACCTCTCAAGTGATAATCCACCGAGTAGACCAAGAGTGGGGAAGGAGAATTCTCCTCCAAGATATCCAAGTCATTATGACTCATCCAAGAACAATCTCCTCATACGTCCATGTTGAACTCACGTTCAACCAAGGTGTAGGCTCCTCAAACTTTCTACTAAAATCTCACCAAGAGTAATTATCTCAACACATGTCTCTAATCGTAAGAGAACTTCAGCCTCACCCACCTCTCCAAGTATCCATGAGCACCTCCAATCGATCAATCCATGCTAATATCCAAATGTAACACAACATACTCATGAAGCTCCCAAGCAAATGATTAATGTACTCGATACCGAGAAAACAAACAAGATCAATGTCAAATCTCCAATCATAGAATCGGGAACCTATCATGACATCATGATCTAACCATCTCCTCCTAGGAGATCACATGTAATAACACAAACATCTTGATCTCAAGAGAACCCATATCATGCCAAAACTCTAACCTAGCATCAAGAGTAAACCATGACATAATACCAAAATACTTTAAACCAAGAATCACTATCTCCAATCACATTAAGATAACCATCTCCTACCAATGTACCTATAAATGTGAAAGAACTCTTTTACAACAATAGGATCTAAGAGCTCCTCCAAGACATCCACAAACACTAAAGAAGGTCATCCATCACCAACAATGAATCATGTCACTTCCAACAACTCCCACTAAACCATGATACCAAGCTACATATGGTATCATGACAACCATCTCCTCCATGAAGATCATAAAGCTCCACATACACAACTAAAATTCCAATCATACCAAGTAGAACCAAGATCTCCAAGCCAAGAAGATACAACCACCATCAAAACATCAAGAATCAATCCTACACCGCGAAGTCATCACTATCAAAATCTCTCACTGATAAATGTAACCAATGAAATATACCAAGCTATCATGACATCATGATAAAACCACATGCTACAAGTCCCAAAAATTGACTAATTAGGTACTCTAACCATCCATCCTCTCATCCCAAAGCAAACATACCAATGCACAAATGACCATAGACAAGGTCAACTAACAAAGTTTGCATCAACATTAAATCAATCACATGGATATAGACAGTCCACATTTGAATCATCCCACTGCAACCAAAATAGGTTGTACAAACCTACAAGCTGCATAACTCGTAGATCACAAACATTGAAACATGAAAACTCATCATCATATTAGTAACTTGCAAACTAAGATATCAAGGAGAATAATCCTATAGACCACATGACTCAAACATCGAATCAACCATATATATGATTTTCCAAACATTTCCACAAATGAGTAACCATAGTCAAGGAAATAATCAAGCATCAAGGAGATAAGAACAACCTCCTAACACTAAACCAAATCACCACCAAAACTACCATAAACTTGATCATGTCGTGTTAATGCAAAAGTTTACCTACATAATCATGACACCATAACCAACACCAATGTTGTACTTGCTCTGAACTATCACCCACACAAGACTCCAAGTCTCAAATCATGTCAACCCATGTCCTCAAAACTGAAGACAACCTGTGTACTTGTCACCATCAAAGTCCAACTCTGAAAAACACTTGTAAACTTGTACCAAGAAGCACCAAATTGATAATCAACTGCACCATCATGAAAATCACATGTGAAAATATGTACTCCCTCAAGGTTTTTCCTCTTGACTCATCTAGATGCTCACACAATCACACCCTAAATATTAGGCACCCACAAGTGTTCAAACAAGTACACACTTCTCTCTACTCATCAAAATGAGAAACTATTAGCACAACTATGAATTAAACTAAATATGCTCTCGAACGCCTATTCAAAATCAAAAAACTAATTTTGTTATGCTCAAAACTGTGTAATAGAGAAAATAAGGATTTTAGACTACAAAAACTAATCAAAATAGAAAAATCAAGAAACTAAACATGTACCATAGTGTAATGCTCAAAACTAGCTTTCCAACGAGTATAAGAAGTTGAAAATCTGACAATCTGGGTGAAAGTTATGCCCATTTGAATAAAAGTTGCCTAATCTACCCATTACATGAATCTATGGTGGCCCACGGGCGGAGCCGACAACTGTGGCGTGTTGGACCTGACTGTGCATTGAACTCCAGTTTAATTTTTAAAACATTTAAAAAGTGGGCGAAATTTAAAATTTTACATGGCGGATATTTTTTTTTAAACTGACGGTTAATACCCTGTGGGGGGTAGCACTTGGCCCCACCCGACCAAGGCTGGGGATCAAGGGCCAAAAGCCTACCAATCCCAGCCTATTGGTCAGTGGGCCGACGTATGTACTAATGGTAGAGGCCACAATACGTTGTCATGGTAGAGACCGTAGTGGTCAGGGGGTCTATAGACATCCCCCCTCCACTATTGTTTTTTAAGTTTTTCAATTAAATTTTTTACAAGGTTTTTTAATTTAAAAAAGGCCGATGGATTTAATTTTTAATTTTTTTTAATTTTCTACATATTGTCGATCGTATGGCCAAATAGGGGTAGGAGGACAAAAAAATTGCATTTTTTTCACAACGGCCAAAATAGGTCAAGTTTTATATGAATCTTCATTTCTTGGCCATCTTGGATCCAATGGTGAGGTCCATTTTGTCCCAAGGGGTCATTTACAACACTTCCCCCACAAAACCCTCACATGAACACACATCCAAGAAACCCTTTTGACCCAACATTTCTCACACCCCAAATCTTCAAACAACCCATCATAACAACAAACCCAAAACCCTCATATATGCAATAAATAACTTGCAAAACCCTTATATCTTGCCATATCTTTCATTCTTTCCATGAAAGCGCTAGATTCAAACTTAACAATAGATTTATTCAGCTAAGGGTTATCTAACCACAACCATGACTTTGATACCAAATGAAAGAAAACTTGTAGTCATCTAATGACAATTTCCACATAACCCAAAAGAGAAATCTATGCAAATAAGTTTTTTGAATCAACATGCAAGATAATAGACAACATACCCATCAAAAGATGACACAGGATATACCCTGGGGAAACCCTCATAGAGGGAGAAACTCAGCCTCCAAAAGCATCCATGCTCAATGTATTATTCAATAATAAACATTACAATACATCTTTAAAGCCTCCATGATCACCTCTGAAACATCAAACCTCTCCAATGCATCCTTCATGTGTCCAAGCATGTAACCACACATCCCATGCCATGATTCACATATGCACTCTTCAGAAGAAGACTCAAAACCTCAACCAACCAACCCTAGACAACTATCCTTGTGTTTTCTTTTATATAAACAAGCTCACACAAAACCACCAAGTGGTATTACATAAAACCATGCGACTAAAACCATGACCCCTCATTTAATTTTGGGTACTATATTTATTAACTTGACCCAATATTAAATAAATATATTTTTATAGCTTACATTCAACTTATGTCTCAATGTTACAACATATAAATTGGCCCCAAGAATGTTAACTCCTAGTGATGCACTTACTTCTAGGTCCCCCTAGGTGCACCACACACATAATAATAAATTAAAAAATATAAACATTATTCAAGGTGTACAAAACCTAATTCCTAACAATATGGATGATATGAATTTGTACACAATACGAACTATACAAACAATCAATTGTAGATTTTTGCCGAACCCTCCAAAAATGGTCAATTTTTTTGGGCCTTCTGGACTTGATGGTGGGGTCCATTTTGCTCCAATGTGCACCTAGAAAAAGCTCAAGCTTGAATCACCCTCAGATTTGAGAAGGAGATTTGCAGATCTGAAGCTTTGATACCATGTTAGAGTCACTCAAGGACTCAAGCTCCTAGGATCACCTGCAAAACAAAAAATAACCTTCTACAAGAGAGAAAAGTAAGAGCATAAATTTGTAATAATGGATGAAAATAAGATTAGATAAAATGTGAGAAAATATACAATACAATGCAATGCAATAGCTTACAATGGAATAAAATGATTTATAAATGAGAACCCCTTTGTTATATAGCCAAGGTGAGACATAGGATTAGACATGATCATGACAAGTGTCTTAATCCTATGTCATGAGACAACTAACTCAACTAATACAAAATGACTTGGGACTCAAGAATTAAATCACATAAGATAATATAATATCTAAATGGAAACTAAGACTTCTAGAAATATTCCTAGGACCTAAGTAAAATTAACATGTGAATTATACCTACTAGTGGACTAGTTAGGTAAAACACCTTATTCACACCAACAAAGGCAACCTAGTGGTAATCAAGATATTCAATTAACATTATCAATGGGATAATTAGATGTTGTAGAAGCTTAGGATTAATTTTCCATCATTTTCTTAACTCAACACCCACCTTGTAACTCTATAGGTCACAACTCACCAAGGAGTCAAAATATTCACTAAACTAAGTTGAGAAACACATGCATTCATCAAGACATCCAAGAAGATAACTCGCAGACAAATGACATCGCACATGAGTACATAAGAGAAACCAAAAGATAAATTGAACCAAGGGGTGAATAATGAATTATTTAAACAATGTAAGATTTGATTTTGTTACATTCATGTTATAAATCTCAAATTAGAAGTAGGATGATATATTTATAGAAAATAAAAATTAAAAGTAATCAAATGTATATCATCTAATAATCATTTATAGAAAATATAAGCAAAAAAAAGAAAACAAAATTGTATTAACTAAAAATTAATATAGGCATACAATGTTATATGTTAGTATAAGTATAATGTATATACAAGAAAGCCATATAGGCTTGCAACAAAGCCATATAGGCGTACAATATCACATGTCAATAATACAAAAGTATATGTACAAAACTTCTATACACAGGCATAGAACAAAATCATAATGTAATCAATCCTCTCCATGAGAAGGGAATAGTTGATGAGCCTTTGACTATTGAGTTGATAGAGAGGTAAATGATGATGGTTGCTTTCAAACTCGTTGATTTGACCTCCTCTCTAATTTTTTTGGGGCTCCACCTAATACAATAAAAATAATACATTATAAAAAATAAATTATAGAATGACATGTAAGGGAATAATCACTTACCACCATTTGATAATAGATCTCAAACAATTGTTACCTCTCTTCATCTATCTAAGGGGTAGTTACATGATTTGGAGTTTGACCCCTTGTGACACGCATCAATAAAAAAAAAACTATAGATGAATATCATTCAAAATTATAGTAATAGATGTGGGATAAAACAAGAAATAGAATATGAAACTTACTTATCAAGCTCATACAACTATGAAAGGCATCAAAGACAAAACTATCACAATAATTCTCACCTCCATTGTGCCATGAATATCATGAGGAGTCTGAACTGATGTCATTGATTGAAAATGAAACAATATTGTTTTACCAAAATCTACCTAACATTATTTACAAACATAATAATTAAAATAATCAAGCTTACCTTAGTGAAAATTGTATGCCCACTCTCATTGACAGGCCCTGATGACGAATGCCCAACATCCACCTATTCACCATGCAATATGAATTTTAAGATTATCATTGATATAAGGTAGAAATATTTACATGTATTGTATTTATTATTTCTTCACTAATTACAAACCTATGGACTCAACATGGTAGTATAATTAGGAGCTAAAGGGCCACAAGACGTAAAGTGAACACTATAATCCTGAAATTTTATTACAATCATTTTAGATTAAATTTTTAATTATCATAGATGAATATAGTTTATCTTACATTTCAAAAGGAAATATAGTAAATTGAATTTAACCTTATTCAAATTTACATGTCTGTCAATGCCAAATTTCATATTCAATAGGTCATTTGTGATTACCATTTCATCCAATATGGATGCGTCATGTTGCCAACCATGTGCATCCCAATCATCCTCAAACCCATAAATAAACTTGCAATTTTGGAAGAGTTGAGGTGAGCATCAAGACCTAGGAACCTTGCCCTCATCACCTTGTGCTAAAGGCCTAGTGTGATATAACAAGGTCTATGTGAGGGAACTGATGGATTCTAGAGTCTCGACCTCAACACTCTCCTTCACAATGGAAGGGATCGTGACATGCTCAATGTTTGACCTTGCAAGGTATCTTTGTGCCTAGTTTTGGGAATGATGTGCCTCTCTCTATCATGTGCAAAACCCCCACCTCTACCCTAGAACTCACACATGTCAAAGTAGTTTGAGATTTCATCGAGGACAAAATTACAATAAAGTTTCCTCAAAAAATACTATAGGACCTCATTGTTGTTGCACAAAGAATGGTTAAAAAAAGTCCACCACCTCTCCCAATTTTTTTCCCTTATTCCTTGGTGTAGACACCAGATATGGAACCTATTCCAACTTTCATGTAGGGGTACATTAGTTAGTGGATCAATGAGCAATGCACGTAATTCAGATTTCAATATTTTCTTTTCTATTACTTGTTGGTAGGATTATTTGGCAGCATAAAATTTTCATGTTTCATGCCTCTTGTTTGACCACATGTTAATTTAGCCACTGATAAAATCTATGTGATAGATGCTAGATTCCAATGAAGTGGCAAGGGTAGACTGATGAGAACTAGTTCCACTCGGATTTCTCAACCTTTGATAAATGTTTGAAGTTCTTTTTTATTGTTTTCAATTTGACCTAGGAGGTTTTCTTGCATCTCAAGAGAATTCTAAGGAATTGTTGGAGGAGTTTGTTGAGGTTGTTCATCCCCAGGGTTTTCATGAAATGGTGAACTAGGGTTTGTCATGAATTGGTGAAGGATTTTTTCAATTCCTAAAAAATAAACAAGATTGAATTAAAAAATTCCTAAATTTTGATTAATTCATTTTTTGCACTCAAAAATTAATAAAACCTCCCTCCTTGACCTCACAAATGTCATGGAAATTTTTGATAGCCATGATCAATTCTATAATGTGTACGTGCTTTTTCTTGCTCACGATCTACTATTGGACAGGAGATAGGTCGAGTTCAAATGAGCTTGGCCTCTTTGTAATTTTGTTTTTATGTTAGAAATAACACAAGTGCATTATGACTTGGTAGTGATTTACCTAGGCTCGATCACTACTAACCCATAATGTGAGCATGTTATAATGTACTCACATTATGTCCTAAATGGACTAAAAAATGGTTGTGGTCACTTTTTGGTCCCCCATCTTTCTGCACGTACCCTAAAATGAGAGCATCCACTTATCGAAGAGATCATTCAAGCACATCAATCAAAGGTTTTCTTGAGTTAAAATAGAGTTTAAGCTGTATTTTTTAATATTATTATCTGTTAATTCTAATTTCCTTGCATACATGAGGCACAACACATTTTGGCAATTAATACACACAAAAAGCTTCTTAGATAGTAGGATTCATTGAATTAGATTGGGCTTGTGATGTTGACTCATATAAGTCAACTTACATATTTGTTTTTTTTCTTGGTTATGGTCTAGTTGCATGGTCTTGGAAGAAGCAATCCACTATTGCATTATCACCAATCAACGTTGAGTATTGAGGAGAAATACTTGCTAGCTAGAAGGTTCTATGGCTTTGACAACTTATGGTAGATTATGATCTACCACTTGATAATCCTATAATTCTTTGGTGTGATAATCAAAGTGCCATTCACATTGCTTGAAATTTAGTGAAGTAGTAAAGTATGAAGCACATTGAGATACACTCATTCGATAGATCATCCACGATGGTGTTCTATCCTCATAGTATTTGTCTACTTAGGAGTAGGTAGCGGGCATCTTCACTAAACCTTTACCATAACCTTGATATATTTAGTTGCAACTTATGCTTGAGGTGAAGGAAATTGTCCTTATGGGGTCATATTGAGTCCTCCTTCCTTTGTGTTGGTTCTCTTTTTTGTGGGGGAGTTTTTTCTTAGAGGATTCTCTCTTTTTCTTTGTTTCAATAAGACTTATTGTATATGAGTAGTCAATAAGACATTTTACTCCTTAAGTATCACTTAAAGAAGAACTTTTAGTGTGAAAATAGTTTTACTTATCTAGTTTACTTTTACCTAGTATACCTATTCACACTACACAAATTCACTTAAAGGTTTCTTATATTTTTGTCTCACCTTATAGGGACCTTATACATGCACTCACAATTGTCTAAAGTGTTCCTCATGTGTCACACCTTTTGGAGAGTTAGTTGTCTACTCCTACCTTCCTTCCTCCTCCTTGTCTTACATATACAAGGATATAATTGTATTATATTAATTCACTTGTATGATATTTTTTGATATTATTGTGTGTAATTTAATTTGTTAAATAATTTGGTTTTTGCATTCATTTCATTATTGTTCCAACAATTACAACATAATATCTGGCTAGGCAATGCCATCACACAATATTTGATGTAATAAAGTTTTCTTCAATTTAAGTCTCTTGTTCTCCATAAAGAACCACTTGAGAATGTTGTGGTGCACAAAAATCTAATTAATAATGCCACCCATATTTTCTATTAGTTGTTCAACAAGAGAATTAAACTCTTCATCACTAGAACCCATCTTCCTAGAAACCTTAGGGAAAACAAAGAACAAGATGAAATTCCCAACATACTCTTTATTTAAACCCATATCTTCTTTCCCCTCCTCTTGATGTTTGTTTTCTTTCCCCTTTTGTATTGGTCACAATCCTCTAGACTTTTGTAAATCTTGATCTCTCTTCCTCTTAGACTCCTTTGACCTAACATTATCAATTTCTTCCACATTTATTCCTTCCTTCTTACTAGTAATCTTTCTTTTCTTAATATTTAACTTCCAAAACCCTAGTGAGGCTAAGGAATTCGACATAGAAACATCATAACCCTCTTTGATCCCCACACTTGTGTGGACCCTAAAAGCTTCACCCACACAACCATCTAAATGACTCTCTACTTAATTCAAGAATATTTACCCATATTTTTTTTAATGTTGTTTATAATACATGTGTTGTTTTTGAATATCTTGGTTACCTTTGTGTAACATATGTTTGTATCATACATAAAATATGACAACCACGTATGAGCACGACATAAAAATTAATGTAGTTGTTATTTTCAAATAATTGCAGTGCTACTATAAAGATACATTTCTTAATTAAAAATTAAATATATATTTTTTAAGGTTTGATATTTTGTGTAGCTAGTCTTGATGTCATTGCAAAAAAAATTGTTGATATTGACAAACTATCATGCATTGAAAATCACTTCTTTTTAATATATTTATCAAAATCTATCAAATCATTACACCTTTAAGATTGTTATAAACTACTACAAGAACATATATATACTATTGGATGACCAATAAACATGTATATAAATAGTCCTATCGGTAAAGCAAAACATGAAATGATTTTGAAAAACATAAATATGTCAACCATTCAATGATAACTTTATATATTTTTATTAATATAAGAAGAATTTATAAATTAATATTTTTAACAATTGTATAAATAACATTTAAAATAAAATAAAATATAAAATAAATTGCCTTAAATAATTTATTAAACAATTTCAACAACAATGCCAACAACACCTAATCAAATTTGCAATGCCCACAACATCCAAGTATTTGACTTTAAAATCCCGACAATAACTTACACAACTACATTTCAAGTTCTTGACTAAGTAGGACAAAGCAAAATCGACTCAAGAATGACAAAAAACAACATATTACTAACAAATTAATAAAAATATAAGAGTTCAGGTGAAAAAAAAGAAAAAGAAAATAAAAAACAACTTAAAGAAATAGATGTTCCCAATCCTTAGTGAGAAATTGTACATTTCATCATACTTTCCCAATTGTTCATGGTGGACATTCAAGGTGATGAATTGGTCGATTGCCACGCAGCTGTGGGATCAAGTGCTAGGTCTCTGCCACGTAGCTTTGGGGTGGACTCAATCGACAATCAGTCAGTTGTCCAAATGGACAAGTAATGAACATGTTAGACCAATTGAAACAGAACACGTGGCAGATTTAATCGAGCTGACTAAAATGAAAATTGATGGATGAATGAATAAATGAAGACTTTTAATCACATCCACGAGACCAAACAGCCTATGGAACCCACGGAACAACAGCAAAAAGAAACACAACAACAACAAAAGCAATTAAAGCAATTACTTAGGATTGTATGACATTGCAGCCGTTTTTTAATTTATTTTTGGTCGACACGGACCTCCGAAGGTAGGGTGCTCTTTCCCTAGTCCCGTGCTTCTTCAGCTCCAACTACTGGAAATCTCAGTGTGGTGTGAATTGCAACTAATTCTATTTTACATGGTTTGAAGAAGTGAATATTTATGTAAATATCAGAGAAGATGCGTCTCTTTTTTTAATAGCAACCGCAATGTCCAACATTCGAAACATCTGTAAATAAAACACAGAGATATAGTAAAATGATTGTATCAGGATCTGCAATGATGAAGATTTCCTCTCATTTGCACCCATTTAGGCGCTTGAGGAATGTCATACTTAACCATTCTCGTATAGACAGTGAAAAACAGCAAAATCAGCTGAACTTTGCACTTTTAAAAACCCATCCGCTATGCTGTTATTATGCAAAGCATTTATTTTCTACTGGTAATTTTCTAAATACTTATCAACTCCATGTAGGTTTTTTTTCTGTGTGGTGATAAGCTAATTTATATATCCTGGAATGCTATTGACAGACAGTGGATTTGTTCTGACTCCAAGCCTCATAAATGTAATGGAGAAAAGGATGAACGGAATCGAAGCACGCTATGCCCATCTTCAGCAAACTCTTTCAAAGGTACCCATTTTATACATCTATTATTTACAATTCATTTTTCTTGGGAGCATGCAATAAACGTTTGCATGTTTGAGCATTATTTCTGATTTCCTGGAACGTTCAATGCTCCTGATTCTATATCATATCTTGGAAATCCTAATGAAGATATGTGCACGCTGCAGTTGTATACTTCTTTCAGCTCTCGCATTTTACTTGTAGCTGCGATTTTTATGGTTTATTATGCAGACTATCTAAACCCTAAACCCTGCATGAACTATAAACACTAAAATCCTGCATGTACCCTAAGTCCTGATTAGGATTTTTTTGTTGAATTGGTATTTCTTCTTGAATCAGACAAAGTTAGAACATAATTACGGAAATCAGAAGTCCGAATGCATACGGTAAAGGTTAAAAACAGATCAGATTTCAATAGACTGTCAAAAGAAGTGAACAATCAGTTCCGGGCACGTACAGTTCGCTTAATTACACAACTAGAATACTTAATTTGCTATTCTTACTATCTTAGTTTACATCTACCTGCGTGTCTCCACGCCAAACATCTTCCCCTTAATATATAATCTTACATCTAAAACCATGGTCTATTAACACTGCTGGTTTATAAAACCATATTCTATAAAATCCGGAACTCAAAAATCACTCGTTGCATATTTAATATTTGACACCTACATTCCTTTGACCTAACACAAGATCCCAGAACCTAACAGACTACATAAATAAATTTGTCTAATTGTCGTATGATGCCCCTGTATAAAACCCTCCTAGCAGAGAAGCATTAATCCCCCTGATTCAATGTTCAATACAAAGAAGGTTTTTGTTGGCAAATTTAGCCTAACAATTCAGGCGCCAATCTCTCCAATTCTGGTTCAGATATCCAAGTGGGCTCAGCTGATTCTTGGCTCTTTTATTTCACCAGATACCATTCTTTAGACACGTGCCAAGATGGTAGTGTGCTCACCTTCATCTCCCAGATTTCTTGATATTTTCAGAGGCCTTTCTTGGCAACCCTGTTACCTAACTTGGAAGTTGTGTTTGTCTGTCCACTTGTTCTGAATCTTCACCTTTAAAATCCTATATATCAGCAACATTGAAGTTGGTGAAATATCCAATTTTGGAGGCAACTCCAGTAGATAAGCATTATCTTCCAACTTCTTCAAAATTTCACAAGGACCAAATTTCTTCATCTTCAATTTGTTTTACTCCCTCTTCAGAAAACAATCCTTTTGCTACTAGATCACCACCGTGTCCCAAACCTGAAATCTCTCCTTCTAGAATCTGTTCTGTTCTTTAATTCTGCATTATGTTGCTCATATTCTTTGGGTAAAAACTTTATTAATAATCAGAGAAAAGCATTACAGAGCATCAACAGGCCAACGCCCAAACCCACTAGAACCAAAAGGACACAAGAAACCAAATCACCCAATATTACTGATATTTCCATCTTCGGCAAGAATCCCCTCCAAGTCGTGGCGGAGCTCCGGAGAAACCTGACCCAGCTCATCAACCCTCCAACCCTCCATATACTCCGAGGCCCAGCGAGCCAAACAATTAGCAGCTCTATTCCATTCCCTCGGGATGTGGACGAAAGACGCCATCTCCATCAAAGAACTAATCCTCAAAATCTGTTGAACCAACCTAGCTAACTGCCAGTGAACACCCGACAACTTCCCATCATTAAGCAAATTTATCATGACTTGTGAGTCAGACTCACAAATAACCTTACGCCAGCCCAAGGCAAAAGCCCGTTCAAACGCGTATAAGATAGCCAAACCCTCCATAAGATTAATGGGTTGCAGCCCCTCATAAACAGAAAAGAAGAAGACAGTCAATCCCGAAGAATCCCTGCCAATCGTCCCCACCCCAGCCGGCCCAGGATTACCCCGAGAAGAACCATCAGTGTTGAGCTTCAGAATGCCAATCGGGGGGGGCAACCATCTACCAACCCTATGAACCCTCTGCCGCTGGCGCCGACGTTTCCTGAGGCCAATAGCAGCCAGAGACGATCCATGGATCCCCAATCTGTCCACCACCACCACATCTCCTTTTTCCAAGGGGAACCCGACTTCACATTTAGTAGCCACCGTTTCCTGAATCATACTCAAAATTCTCTGCCAGACTTGCTGCACAACCAACTTCGCCCCCCGAAAAATCCTACGATTTCTCTCTAACCAAATCTGCCATAGGATGAAAGTAGGCCCCACAAACCAAACATCCTGCAGAAAAGTGGCCACCGAAGGAGGCCTACCCAAACTGCTCCAAAAATCAATCAAGGAGGAAGCATGAACACAGGAACTATTCCACACTCCCCACCAGAAATGCCACAACTGAGAAGCAAAGGAGCAGCGAAAGAACAGATGAGACGAATCCTCCTCTCCACCACCGCAAAGAACACAAACTGAGGGACCCTGAAAGCCCCGCTTCCAAATATTGTCCCACGTCAAACATCTATTCCAGGCCAGAGTTCAAACAAAACAATTGCACTTTGGCCAAGAGAACTTATTCCACACTTTCTTCCACCATGGCACCTCCACTCCTTCCAGCCTACGGGATAACAACACCTGATACCCAAAAGCAACAGAATAAACCCCTTTAGGATTAGGAGACCAAGAGAGAACATCCCCATCCAGGAGAGAATTGCAACATCTACCAGAGAGGATATTGTGAAGCTCCACACGGTCTTCATTCAAGCCAACAACAGGCCATTCATCGGGATGCTTCCATCTCGCCGTCACCAACCGGTCATGGACAGAGAAAGCCATAAAATCACTCACCCTAGACCAGCCAACCTCAAGAAACCTTTGACTCAGAGTCAATATATAGGGAACTGGGAAGTAATGGGAGGAAAACCATCCCAAGAATCAGACCAAAACTGAGTCTTTGACCTCCCCCTGCAAATCTAGAAAAGGCCACCCTTAACAAGTGTTGCACCTTTCTTGAGCGTACTCCAGATTATCGATCCCCGCCCCTCAGGGGGAGTCGAGGAATATCCTGCCAAGCAACACCAGGAAGGTATTTATGGGATAAAATCCTGGCCCAAATTTGATCTTGCTCCACGCACCACCTCCAATACAGCTTAGCCGCCAACGCTTCCCCAGTCAAAGGCGTCTTCCTTAGCCCAAGACCACCATACTTACAAGGGCTACAAACAGTATCCCAGTTAACAAGGCTCCACTTCAAAGACACCAAGCTACCAGCCCACATAAATTTCCTGGCTAAAGAGTCTAAATCCTTAACAAATCCTATCGGGGCCACCTGGAGCATACATCTGTAGATGGGAAGAGCCTGCACCACAGACTTGAGCAACTGAACACGGCCAACAAAGGACAACCACCTGTGAGTCCAATAATTAACTTTCACCCGGAATTTGTCTAAAATATTCTGCCAAGAAGCCTTAGGCAGCTTACCAACAGAGATGGGCATACCAAGATAGGTCACAGGAAGAACCCCAATTTGAAATCTCAAGATATGGGCAATTCTCCGCTGAATGGGCACTGAAGTGTTAAAGAAATAGATAGAGGACTTATCTTCATTAATTCGTTGACTAGAAGCGGAAAGATACACATCCAACACCTTACGCAAGTTGGAAGCTTCCCTAATAGTGGCCATGCCCATCAAAGCCGTGTCGTCCACAAATTGCAGATGAGATTGCGGCGGCAAACCACCTCCCCAACACCATCCTTAAATATGTCCCAGATCAACATCCCTTCTGATCAAACGCCCCAAACGTTCCACCAGCAAAGTGAACAAGTACGAAGAGAGGGGGTCTCCCTGTCGTAAACCACGAGAGGCTCCAAAAAGCTTAGAGTGCTCCCCATTGGTTAACACAGAGAAAGAGACCGAAGTAACACAACTCATAACCCACTGGATCCATTCATGGCCAAACCCAAAAGCACCCAACATCCGCTGGAGAAAAGTCCATCAGACACGATCATAAGCCTTAGCCATATCCAGCTTGATGAACATTGCCTTGTCTTTCGATCCAGCCATCGAGTGAATAGTTTCCGAAGCAATAACAACCCCATCCAAAATTTGCCTACCTTCCACAAAGCTACTCTGTTCTTCAGAGATCAACAGTCTCAACCACTTCTTTAACCTATCAGCAATCAATTTGGAAATAATTTTGTAAATCATGTTGCATAAGGAGATCGGTCGAAATTGATCTAACCTATCCACCCCATCACACTTGGGAATGAGGGCAAGGAAAGTAGCGTTCAAAGCCCGTAACATCTGCTTATTCATCTGAGACTCCTGAACCACAGCCAGTAGGTCCAACTTAATAATATCCCAGAATTCTTGAAAGAACTCAACTAGGAAGCCATCGGGGCCGGGCGCTTTCCCTTTCTTCATCCGGAAGACAGTTCCCTCCAACTCCTCCAAAGAAATGTCATCCATTAGATGCTCATTCATTTCCCTCATGACCAAAGAGGGAATACAGGAAAGAACTTGAGCCTCCTCCACCGAGCCTCCTTGCGCATCCTCCTTGAATAAAGATTCAAAATACTGTACCGCTTCATTCGAGATCTCTTGAGATGAAGAGAGTTGTTCACCTCTTTCATTAACCAGAATCGAAATAGAATTACCATGCCTTCTAGCTTTCACCGAGTTAAAGAAGAAGGCAATGTTTTTATCTCCTCCCTGAAGCCACTCAATTCTGGCCTTTTGCTTCCAAAAAACTTCCTCTCGCAATTCACACCCTTCCAACATCTTTAGGGCCCTAGCCTCATCTTGAAGCAAGTCAGCCGTCACTCCCTCTTCCCTGATCACCCTTGTGATACCATCCAATTCAGCCTGAGCACGAGCCTTATCATGGAAAATATTTCCAAAGCACTATTTATTCCAACGTTTCAATTGGTATTTGGTAAATTGGAGCAATTTAGCAAAAGTATACATCGCCGTGCCAAAAGACGGCTTGCCAATCTTCCACCAATCAGCCATATGGACATGTAAAGATGGGTCCCGCAACCACATGAGCTGAAACTTGAAGGGAGGAGACCGAGGCACCCGAGCAGAAGAAATGACAAGCTTGATAGGCCAATGATCCAAACCCCTCTAATCCAAAATTTCAGAGCAAGAGGTCCACATGCCTCCAATCCAAAAGCAAGAGACCAAGAAGCGGTCCAACCTCTCAGCAATGCAATTATCCCTCGTCCTTCGATTGTTCCAAGTGAACCGACCATTACTAGGCACGATGTCAACTAGATTCAAAGTAGAGATGTTGTCCTGAAGAAGAAGCGCCGAGGGATCCAGCCTTACAATACCTCCCCTCTTCTCAGCCAGCTCAGCAATGGCATTGAAGTCTCCAGCCAGAATCCACGGGTGAAGAGGAGCCATGCTCCGCACATACCTAATATGGGACCAGAGCAGCTGCTTGCCAAGAAGGTCAATAGGTGCATAAATATTAGAGAACAAAACAGACTCTCCAGTTTCAAACCAAGAGGCCACCATAGAAATGGAAGACCTATAGGACATCCACCAGAGAGGGCGAACCTTCCGAGGGTTCCACAAACAGGCCACTCCCCCAGCTGAACCAAGGGCCCCAATGCACTGGCACCCGCCATTTCCTCATAACTTGGGCATCATACCAACCATACCTTCGACTGATAACTTAGTCTCCTGTAGGAAAAGAACATCAGGAGCATTACTCCTAATCAAATTGCGAACAACTTTTTGTCGAGGGCCACTGTTCAAGCCCCTCACATTCCATGATAGCACAATCGTTTCGAGGGATTTGAGAAATGAGCATCCAGAGTCTTGACCGACCCTGACTCCACCAAAATTTCCCCTGTTGACTTGATCTTCTCCAAATCCTTTTTACGACTAGGCTTGGAAGATTTCTCCCCCGCCCCTTTTTTAGACTCCTTTTGATGAAGACCCAAGGAAGAAAGAGACCTGGCACCCCTCCCTGAATCAATACCAGCATTCAGACCTGGGGGAGGCCCATCCCCACCATCCTTCAACTTAGCTATAGGAACCGAGTCCACCATGACACCCATATGAAGGTCAGTGACCATCTCCGCAACACTAACATCATGAGCTTCGGGGGTAGCCTCAGAATGGAGACCTGTTTGGCCTGTACTCAAAATTCCTTGATCCAGGTTAACCAAACCCGGATTCACTTCCTGCTGGCTAAGATCATCCAACACCTCAAATCTATTAAAAGTATCTTCATCTTGTCTCTCTTTGAAGGTCCTCTTCTGACCCCTATTCCTATTACGGTCTCTGACAGGGATGAAACCATCTGCATTAGCCCCAGCGCTAGGAATAGGATCCTTCCCCCTATCAACCATAGGAGGGTTTCGTGGAGGCTGACAAGATGGGGGCTCCACATGCCTTGCCTTAGGACATCGACGCAACAAGTGACCATATTCATGACACAAACAACATCGAAAAGGGGGAGTCTCATAATCCAATTGCTGCACCCAAGAGTAAGAGCCCATACACATATCCACAGAATCTGGCAAGGGTTTACCCAAATCAATCTCAACACAGATACGGGCATAAGTCATTACCTTTCTATCCAAAGTTTGTTGCGATGAGCCGACAGGTTTTCCAAGTAAAGATGCTATCAATTGCAAGACATCATCACGACAACATTCCACCAGAAGACGAGGCAACCTGACCCAAACTGGAACCCGATTTGGAAGCTCCTCCGAAGGGTTGAAACCTGCATGCCAAGGTTTGATAAACAACCCCACTTGGTTATGAAAATAGGGACCTCCCTCAAAAACCCTATTCCGATCAGCCATGCAGTCAAAAGTGACCATGAAGTAATTGTTAGCCAACAACATAATGTCTATTTCACCTTCCGGTGACCAGGTCCTCCGAGCCCAAGACACCAAAAAGTGAGGAGAAACCCTCATCCCCAAAAATTTGCAATATAAGGAATGCTTGGAATAATATTCAATATCCTCAGCTACCATCTTCGGTGGAATGACCAATTTGGGTCTCTCTTTACACCGCTCAAGACATCCATTAACTTTAGTGATGTGAGGTCCCTCGGACCTACTTGCCCCGTCTTTTGCCGAATCCTGGAAGAAAAGGCTATTGTCAATCATTTTTGTTGCATGCAATGGCGACTTTGATCCAATCGCGGATCGAAAGTCCATTCCCTCCAGGCCTTGCGAAGACTCCCCCACAGGCATTGAAACTCAAGATCCAGCGGCGACCATACAAAACCAACCACCAACCCTTCCAAATCCTACCCACACGGCTCCACCCTACAAGAAAACAGGGAATCAGCGAGTCCTTCCCACCGCACACCCCAAAGCCCACACTCCCCCAGCAGACCGAGCCAAGCATGCACAAGCATGCCCCACCACCAAGGCCCCAATAGCGCGCGCACTGCACAAAGCAGTAGGGAATCCCCGAGCGCCCAAAAGCATTGACCAGTGAAGATCACTGGCCACACACCCAAGCGACACACAAAAGCCTCCAAGGAAGGTCACGGGCCAGCACCTAGGCGACACACAGGAAACGCAGGCAATAAACAATCCCCCCCAAACAACAAACAACTCCCACCCTCCACGTCAAGCACATCACAGATCGTTCACGGGCTAGGGCTCGAATGCCCTAGCTCAACTCCTGGAAGCGTAGGCACGCCATCCGCTCATATTCTTTTTAATGTTCCCTCAACAAATTATTTTACATCTGATGAAATGCACGTGCTAGGAAGTTCAATTTGCAAAATTATTAAAAGTAGTTTCATCTTAAGTCCCAAATCCTATTGCTTTGTCTGATTTTGCTCCAAACATTGCAGCAATTTCTCTAGAGAACAATTCACCACTTCCATCTGCCCATCTATTTGAGGATGTATGCGGGGATACACTATAGTTTTAGTAATCATATACTGTCTTCAAATCTGCAATGATAATCTCATGTATTGGTTTCACCTCCACTATACATTGCTCAAATCCTTGAATCCCTTGGCGCAGATCATGGGCATTATACCTTAGCTGATATATCTATGCAAGAACAACTCTGCCTCTGGTGATGAACTCCTCAATCGAATCCCGCATATGCTTCCCATATATAACCAGCTACCTTAACTGCTATTGATCAGCCGGTGTCTCTAGAATCTGTGGCAGCAACTAAGTAGCTTGTGAAGTGCTGTGAAGAAGATTAGAAATATATTGCCTGAGTTGCCGATTATCAGCCTTGAGGGCTGCCTTATCCTCTCCATCTTTTAGTACTCTTTCCTTTAGATTTCCAGCTGCAACCTCAAACATATTTACATTAGTGTGCCTAGTGCTCTTGCTGAGATTAGCGTTAAGTTGTTAACTATGAAATCATCAACCTCAACCCCATCAATATTTTTATTTTCTGGAGGCGTAGCAGTCTCAATGATAATTTCACCTTCTGGATTCCTTTCCATGTGAACTTGTTTCTTTGGTTTCTTCACAGGTGCATCTTGGTAAATGTTGTCAAGTTTTGCAAAGTTTAGTTGATATGAAGGCCTTCTCCTCTTCCTTCCCAAGACGTTCTCAAGCCAAGACGTGGTGTCTCTGCTAACTTCTCTGGGTGGTTCGGCTTTAGCTTCTTCAATATCTTCATCCTCTAAATCAATATGGGTCGAAGAAGTCCTCGGCGATGGTGGAGCATCTGGAGATGTGGGCACAACCTCTGCTTCTTTGTGTAGCGCAAGCTCTTCTGGTGGGACTTCAGATATAATTGCCGGCTGCTCCTTAGAACTATGTTGGAAAAGTCCAATTTTCTCCTTACATTCTTTGTTGTTCTGCTACCCTTCACACCTTCTGGAAGATGACTCATAACCTTTATTCTCGGAGCTGATTTGGAAGAAGAAGGAAGAGATGATTGCACTATTGGTGGCTCTGCGGTTGGAATAGCTCGCTTCCGATTCCTCTTGAGGCCTAAGAAAATCTTGCTGTTCTTAATGACTCGGTTCGTTCTTTCTTCGACTGAGGTGCATTCCTTGTTGGACCAATTTACTTGTGGAAGTGGCTGCTGCTCAATTTGATTTCGGGCGTACATAGGAAGTACATCTCCATCATCATCAGACAATCCTTCAATATTTTCTAACAAACAATCTTTCATTTGATGGAGTGTAAGCATGTTGTTACTGCGTCTTCGTACTTCAAACTCATCTTTGCAATTAGCCCAAAAATCTTCAAGTGCGGGCACATGAGCATAATTCTGACCAAGACGGGAGGCAAAGACACCATGAGGATTGTATGATTGTCTCTTGCTAAATGGCTTGAGACCAAATTTAGATCTCATCACCCATTTACTTAGCATCCGCTGACGATCTACATTTGTAGATTCCCAACTCAAATGGAAAATTGAAAGTAGGTTTCTTTCGGTTCCGCAAGAAAGTGTGAACTTCATGCACTTGCCTTAGAAACTCCATGAAAACCACCTCATCTGAAGGATATCTTGGCAACATGATTGGAGCACTTGAGAAGCTGTACACTCTGATGTAGGAGAATGTAGGAAATTGGATGAACCAATCTGCCCACTCCACCATTGCTACCCTGACAGTTGATGAAATCCGTACTTACAACTCGCTATCTAGGTCTCTCACATTATGCATCAAGAATGCCTCATTTACCCTTTTGTAGTGACGTGCTGACTTTGAAAACTGCAGCTGAGGGTAATGATTATAAACATGCTGTACATCCAGAGTTCCCATGGTATTCAATCCTTTGAATTTGCCTTGAAAGACCACTAGGTAGACTAGGTAGGAAATCGTGTGAAACTCATGGATTTTGAAATATTTAGTTATTTGTTGGTGAAGACTATCACTGATCAAAGTTGGCCAGTTATAGAATTCTATTTTCTTCATGATATGCGAGATGACATAGAACATCCAAGGCTGGCATTTTGTAGCTTCTGCTTGACTAGTGACTCGGTTGAGCGAAGTGATCATTATTGCAAACTCCTCCTTGAATTCTCCCCGTCCAACGTTCTTCGGCAAAGTGTTATGTTTTTCTTTCAGCCATCTTTGTGCAACTTTCTTGCGATATTTATCCTTGTGCATCTCCCACACTTTTTTACATTCTTCAATGGAGATGGTTAAACTTTCAGACCAAGGTGGTATTGAAAAACACTTTTCAATCATGTCCGGCTTGAGGCTGCAAATAACCTGCCCATTTGCTGCTTGAATTTCTCGTTTTGTAGGGTTATAATGCTTGATACAAGCAATTACAAACTCCAGACTTTGCACAGAGACGGGAATTGATGTAGCTGCAAGTAATCTAGAATGACCAAGGTACCTGACTACAACATTGCCTGCGTCTTCCAAAGCACGCAAATTGAACACTGGTTTGATATGATGCAAATCAATCTCATATGTTTTGATGAAATCATGATACAACACTGATTTGGTCTTGAATTCGATGGGAGAGTACTCTATATTGAAAAACTTCAAGATTGACTGTAATCTTGACAATGTTTGGACAATTTCTGCACAAACCCTAAATTTAGCTTGCTGATTTTTTTTCTTCAAACTAAGATATGGGTTTTGTAGAGAATCTCGTTGCAAGAAGACCTAAATTTCTCGTTTTTGAAAATTGTTGATGGGTGGTTGAAAAAGCAGAAACCCTAATTTTTGAAGTTTTCTTGAGAAAAGCTAAGAGCTGGGTTTTGTGCAGAATCCTGTTTTGTATGAACCCAAATGATTGGATTTTGAAAATATTGAAGATTTCTTGGGCATGCGTGAAAAAAAGCAGGTTCTTGAAATTTGAATTTTTTTCCAAAGTTGTTCAGAATCATGAACAAAGCTGACCCAAATTGCTGAAAATTGAAAAAGATGACCCCCTCCTTCTGAAAATTGATGCCTTGGAAAAATAAAGCATAAAAAAGGAAGCCTCTTTGTGAGTTGATCAAGAAAATATGAACTTTGAAAAATCTCCAAGTTTTGGCCTCTGAATCTTGTCTTGAATAAAATTTTATGTTTCTTCTTCTCTTACCTTGGATGCCACTTGCAAAGATTGTGAAGAATGAATGCAAAGGCATCCTTTAAATAGATTTTTAGGTTGAAAACTTGTTTTATTTCCTAAATTTAGCATTGTGAAGCCAAACCCTAAACCAGATTCATTGAATGTGGACGTTGTCTAAAGAACTTTATTTCGAAAATTGGAAAAATTTCTAAGGCATTGAGCCTTGGGTGCCTTTCTTGTCTAGTGGCGTTTTTCTTTTCTAGACAAACAATTTTCTTCAAATTTCAACTTTTGCCTGAGTTTTGACCCTAGTTCGATCTTGATTTTCGAGAGCTCAGTGAATCCTATGAGTTGACTGAATGATCCATCGTGGAGCCTGACTGAGTCTGAGAAGATTATCCTGGAAACAACTTTTGATAAAACATTATCTGACCCCTCAAAATGCTGGGCGCCCTTGGCTACCTGGGGCGCCCATGATCACTAGTGTTACCCATTTTTTGACATTCTTCAATTTTTGCTTGTTTTCTGATCTTCTGATGAATTCTTGTTTCTGGATGATCAAGAGGTCCGATGAATTGATGGTTGGACTTGCTGGATAGGTCAGAGGATTCTAAAGGGGGTCTCCTAGGAGTGATATTTCTTGAAAGCTGAATTTTGGGGGTCAAAAGCTTGGGCGCCCTTGGCTAGCTGGGGCGCCCAACTCCTCCAGAGTTAGTTTTTTTTTTCTATGATTTTCATCTTCTTGAAAGCTGAATTTTGGGGGTCAAAAGCTTGGGCGCCCTTGGCTAGCTGGGGTGCCCAACTCCTCCAGAGTTAGTTTTTTTTTTCTATGATTTTCATCTTTCCTTTTGACTTTTGTTCATTTTACACAATTTTTTACCCCTTGATCAGTCTGTGATATCTGATGATTGATAACTCTGATGTGCATGCTGATGATTGCGTTGGAGAGCTTGATCAAAATTGAAGAAGACATGCTAGAGGCGTTAAACCTTAATTCATCCATTTGAGTACCTAAAAGCTTGGGCGCCCTTGGCTACTTGGGGCACCCATGATCACTAGACTTGGTTGTTTTTTGGCATCTTTTCAACCTTCAAACTTGAAACCTCATGTTATGCCCTCTGCTCGATTTGAAACTGTGGGTGATTGAATGATCTGATCAATTCGCTAAGATATCCATTGCGAAGCTAGCAGAATCTTGAAGACAATGAGCATATTTGCAAACCCTAATCTCTGCATCTGGTGGCTCAAAACCTTAGGCGCCCTTGGCTACCTGGGGCACCTAAAGTTCCCAGAGATAGAATATTTTCTATGATTTTCACAATTTGCATTCTGCTACTTTGTCAAGACTTATCCACTCGATCTCGAATTCTGACTGATTGATAGATCAGATGACCGTGTCGATAGATTCACTGCGAAGCCTGCATAATTCAGAGCAACATTGTCTAGGAGCACAAACCCTAATTCTATCATCTGAGGCTTTGAAAGACTGGGCGCCCCAGTCTAGCAGGGGCGCCTTTATTGGCAAGAGAGAATTTTATTTGAAATTTTCATCTTTCTCCTCGTTCATCATGCTCATCGTGGTTTTGACTGCCGAAAACTAAAAAAATTCTAAGGCATGAGTGTTTAGGCGCCTAGATTGGGCAAGGGCGCCTAGAGTTTCCAGACTTAGTCAAAATTTTGCAATTTTCAATATTTTCCAACTTTTCCTCCTTGTTCCTTGATCATCTTTTGTCGCTTCTTGATTTGTATAGTGCTCGAGACTCTGAATCTGACACCTGGCAGTCGAGCAACCTCCATTAATGTTCTTCGAGCTCTTAAAAAGTCTTCTAAAAAAGCATAATAGACCCACTAGGGCAAAATTGATCTTTTGACAATTATGACTGGACCAGCCTGATGAGGAAGTATTTTCAACCAATCAAAATCAGTTTGAACCCTGGAAGACAAACTTTCTATTTTTAAAATTTTGAGTTTCTGACCTTCATGCAAGACATGCAAATTCCCAATTCTGATCTTTTTTGACAATTTTAACAAGACTTTTGACCATTTCTTTAAAATGCCTAAGTGTAGCAAATTTTTTAATTTGGGGTACAACATATATGAATAACAAATCCCAACTTCAAGCCTATATTCCAATCATCCTAATGCACTTGGCTGGGCCAAGTGTGTTGGCTTGATTCCAAAAAAATGCAACAAGACAAGCTTTACTCTAGTCGAATATGTTTTCCAAACTCTGACTAGGGTGGAAGATGTTGAGTGGATGCCTAAAACGGAGACACGAGAACCTATGAAAGTAGCTAAAGGATGATGGCAAGATGTGCTAAGGCATAATGGAAGGCAAGAAGGAAGGTGTGTTAGAAAATTGTCATTGATGTCAAAGGAAACATGCAACAATATATAAATAACATGCAACAATATATTCCCCATTGCATTGCTACTTATGGATAATTGCATGAAACCCACTTATGATTAGTTGCATGAAATTTGGAGTTAAGTCAAGCATGCAGTGGAGTTAAGTCAAGTATGCAGTAGAGTTAAGTCCAACATGCAAAAAAAAAGTTGCGCTAGCATGCAAAAAAGTAGCGTCCCTTATGCATGAAAGAAAAACGTGCAAAAATAAAGATAGCATGCAAAAACCGATGCATGCAAAAATAAAAAAAGCACCTTATAGGTGTAATTTTATAAAAGGACATTAATGCTATATTTTTATGATAAGCAAAAAAATGTAAAAAGCTATGGTGCGAATTTGCTTGTAAATAGTCATGTTTTTTGTGTAAGAAGTTAAACAAAAAATCAGTCGTGTGAAGCAGTTTTCATGGCAGATTCAGAAAAGAAAAAAGCAGATTTGAAGGGAACTAATGCATAGTTTTTGAAAGGTGTAAGGGGCAGAATTGGACAAGAAGATATGTGCAGAGATATAGTTCAGTTTTTTGAAGAAGCTGATTTAAAGAAGGGGTTCGCTATTATTCGTCTTCCATTATAAAGATATTTGTTAGTGTGAAGGTTGGTGCCTATCATTTTTGATGTACTGGGTTGGTCCTCAACTGTGAGTTGGTGCTCACTCTTGTAATCAAAGATTGGTTTTTTCTGTAGGTTGGTGCCTACTTATTAATAAAAGCAAATATTTTGCCGTGATTTTTTTCTCGAGAGGGTTTTCCATGTAAAATTGGTGTTCATTTTGCTTATGGTTCATTTGCACTATTAAGTTTTGATTATTCAGTTTTTAAAAAGTTTAAAATTGTTCTTATAGTGATTCATCCCCCCTCTTAGTATAAGCGTGTGCTCTTCAATTGGCATCAGAGCAGGTTCCTTCGAAGATAAGTCTAACAAGCTAGAAGGTAGATCTTGAGAAGCACACATGGCTGGTCATGATGGATATACAACTCCTGCAACTCCTGCAACTGATGCTTGTGGGAAAAAGCTTAGTGAATGTTATGCCAAGGCCAAGAATGCTATTCTTTGTGGGCTGTCCGAATTTGAGTTCATGATGGTGATGCACTGCAAATCTGCACAAGAGATGTGGGAAAAGTTGAAAAATATTTATGAAGGAGATGACAAAATTAAAAAGGCAAAGCTTCAAACTCATAGAGGACAGTTTGACAGCCTCAAAATGGAAGAAGAAGAAAATATTGCTTAATACCTACTTCATGTGGATGAGATAGCCAATACCATTAGAGGTCTTGGTGAAGAGATCAAAGAATCCAAAGTTGTACAAAAGGTTCTTAGGTCCCTACCTTTGCGATTTGATGCAAAGGTTTCTACCATTGAAGAAATGAGAGATCTTGACAATTTAACAAAAGATAAGTTGCATGGGATCGTAATAGCCTATGAGATGAGAACTGTCGATCAAACATCCAAAAAGGAGGCAGCCTTCAAAGCTTCAAGAAAAGGAAAAAATAAGGAGCATGAAACAAGTGACAATGATGATTGAGATGAAGAAGAAGCTCACTTCATGAGAAGACTAAAGAAGGGATTGGGGAAATACAAAGGTAAGTTACCTTTCAAGTGCTTCAGTCGCGGAAAAGTAGGACATTTTGCTTCCAAATGTCCATATGCAAAGAATGAGGGTAGCGATAATGAGAAAAACCCCCAATACTACAAGAAGGGTTATCAGGAGAAGAAAGGGAATTTTCAAAAAATCAAAAAAGAATCTTAATTCCAAAGATTACATCAGCTCATCAAAAGATAGTGATGGAGAGTATTCCAATGAAAAAGAAGAAATACTCTTTATGGAAAAAGAAGAAAAAGATGATCAAAAGGAAGATTCAAAAAATAAGATTAATGAAGAAGATGAAGGTGTAGATCTTGAAGAAGAGCTTTCTTTGCCTATAATGAGATTGAAAATCTTAAAAGAAAAAATTCAAAACTGTAAGTACAGCTTCAAGAAGACAATGAATCAAAGGATAAAGCATCACAAGCTTTTGAGGAAGATGAAAAGGAAATTGTAGATCTGAAAATTCAGATTGAAGAGGCCAGAAGAATTGAGGAAGAAGTGAGAAATCAATTGAAGATAAAAGAAGAAAACTGTGAAAAATTAAAATCTGAAAATTGTTTCTCTAAGGAAGCAATCAGACAAAACTGTGGCTGAAGCAAACAGGGATTTGGAGAACGAAAAAAGTGCAGAAACTTTGAACAAGATCATCAATTCTCAAAAGTCTACATTTGATGAAAGTGGCCTTGGTTATGAAGAAGGCCAAAGTTCCAAACCAGCTAAAATATCCAAGAAAACAAATGAAGAAAAACAGAAAATCTATGTGGATAGTCTCAAAAGTGAAGGAAACAAGGTAAAAGAAAGTCAGAAGGCAAGCTCTGAAGTTAGAAATAATGTCTTCTGAAAACCTCTTCCATCGAGGCAAGCTCAAAGAACTAGGTTTCATAACTCTTTTTATGGCTATCGTTTTTCATGCAATCATTTTGGTTATAAGGCTATGGATTGTAGGGTACATGCAAGAAATAATTTCATTCATAGAGCTAGGGATTATGGAGAATATCCTAGATATAATCTTGCATGGAACAAGAACAAAAATCAAAGTTTCATGAATAGGAAGCTGAATTCTTTTTCCCCTTTAATGAATTTTAATGCGCCACAAATGCAATAATTTTGGTCATACTGCAAAGGTTTGCAGGGGGCCTCCTAAACAAAATAAAAAGGAAGAAAATTCAAAAGTTTGGAGAAAGAAAGCAGAAGAAAAAGAAAATTCTACAATTGTTCAAACAACCCTACATGCACAAAATGAAAGTGATCAATGGTACATTGATAGTGGCTGCTCAAGACATATGACGGGTGATAGAAGCAAATTTCTCACCTAGAAGAGAACAAATGGTGGAATAGTAAGGTTTGGAGACAATGCTTCAGCTAAGATTTTAGGTAAAGGCACTCTTGTTCTAGATGATGGAAGAACAAAAATTGAAAATGTTTTATATGTTGAAGGTTTAAAACACAATCTTCTCAGTGTGAGCCAAATGTGTGACCAAGGACACACTTTCAATTCTAAAGGATGTGAAATAAGCAAAGAAGGCAGATCCATTGCTGAAGCTAGTAGAGCAAGCAACAATCTCTACATTCTTAATGATCTCAAAAGTGAAAAGTGTTGTATGACTCAATGTTGAATAAAGATAGCTTCGGTCAGATATAAATGAAGATTGAATTTATTCATCATCATCATTTATATCAAAATCGCCTAACCCAAGTATAGTACTTCGATCTTCATTAAGAGTATACAAATTATATATATACAGATCGAACTGAATGACGTATAAACTCTTTCTTAGAGACTAATCTTCGGTTGTCATGGTTAGATGAAGGGACACGTAATTAAGACACGCCCCATGAGCGGACGTGTCTCTCATGAAGACGTGTCTCTTATGAGACGAGTCTCCCTTAGTCGCATCTACCTTTTCATGGGATGTGTCTCCTTGTTATGAGACGTGCCTCCCTATTCGTATTTATGAGAGATTAGATCCTCAAGAAGAGCATCGAAATTAATAAATGTTCTGCTCTTGAGGATCGTATAAATACAACAAAAATTCAGACTTAGTATTCTTACATACAACTAGATTTAACTTGACAACAAATTCATATTTTCAGTTTATAATCTGATAGGTTTGATCAAATTTAACACTCAAGAAGATGAAAGTTGGCTGTGGCATAAGAGATTGGGGCACTTAAGTTTTGATAACCTTGTTAAGATCAACTGCAAGGAAGCACTAAGAGATATGCCAAAGCTCTCAAAGCTTTCAAACATAGTTTGTAAAGAATGTCAATTCGGGAAGCAAACTAGAGGAAGCTTCAAGTCCAAGGAGGATTCTACATCAAAGCCTCTAGAGCTGATTCATACAGATTTATGCAAGGTGAAAGATATTTTATGCTATTAATTGATGATTTTTCTAGAATGACTTGGGTTGCGTTTTTGAAGGAAAATCTGAAGCTCTCGACAAATTTAAGGCATTCAAAGCCTTAGTGGAGAATGAGATTGGAAAGAAGATCAAATGTCTTCAATCAGATAGAGGAGGAGAATTCACTTCAAGTGAATTTGAAAATTTATGTGAAAAGCATGGCATAAGAAGACAATTTTCAGTTGCAAGAACACCCCAACAAAATGGTGTAGTTGAAAGGAAAATAAGACAGTTCAACGGATGGCTAGAAGCATGCTAAATGAGTCCAATGTTCTTGATTCTTTCTGGAGAGAAGTAGTTCATACTGCTGTTTATATTCAAAACCGTGGTCTAATCAGAGTAAATGGCAGCAAGACTCTGTATGAATTATGGAAAGGTAGGCCATTATCTGTGAAGTACTTTAAAGTGTTTGGCAGTCCATGCTATATTAGAAGAGATGCAAACAGTCTAGGAAAGTTTGGTCCAAGAGAAGATGAAGGAATTTTTCTTGGATACTCTTCAAAGAGTAAAGTCTATAGATGCTATACTAAAAGGTTGCACAAAGTTGTTGAAAGTGCAAATGTGGAAGTTGATGAAGAAATAAATCTTCTAGGAAAAATATATGAGGTTGATGATCAAAATATAGAGGAGTGCAATGATGACAAAGAAAATGAAGTTGAAACATTGAGCAAACAACACCATCAAAAGCACCAAGCCACCAACAAAAACACTAAGTTTATATAAAGGAATCATCCAAAAGATTTGATAATAGCAGATGGTAGGACAAGAACAAGAAGAAGGATGGTAAGTTATTCAGAAGATGAAGACATATCCTTGTTGTCCAAAATTGAACCTAAGAGCTTCAAAGAAGCATCTAAAGATAAGTATTGGATAGAGGCCATGGAAGAGGAGCTTGATCAAATTGAGAAGGATGAAACTTGGGAAGTTGTTCCAAGACCCAAGGATAAGAATGTAATTGGTACTAAATGGATGTTCAAAAATAAGTTTAATGAAGATGGCCAAGTTGTAAGGAACAAGGCAAGACTTGTATGCAAGGGATATGCTCAAGTTGAGGGTATTGATTTTGAAGAGACTTTTGCTCTAGTTGCTAGGATGGAAGCCATAAGAATATTCTTGGCTCTTGCTAGTTTTAAAAATTTCAAAGTCTATCAAATGGATGTAAAATCAACCTTTTTGAATGGAAACTTAGAGGAAGAAGTTTACATTGAACAACCTAATAGATTTATTATTTGAGAAAACCAAAACTATGTTTGCAAGCTAAGGAAGGCATTTTATGGGTTGAAACAAGCCCATAGAGCTTGGTATGCAAGATTGGACAAATATCTATATCAACAAGGCTTCAAAAGAGTGAAAACATGTGTTAAGAATTTGCCATTAACATGCAGAAGGAGTTCAAAATGTCTATGCTTGGTGAGCCGTCTTTCTTTCTTGGTTTGCAAATTTTACAATTAGATAAAAGCATATTTATTTCTCAAACCAAGAAAGAAAGACAATCCTTTGAGTACCCCCATGGTTACAGGATGCAAGTTGAGCAAGGATGATGAATCTCCTAAAGCTAATCAAACTTTGTACAGATCTATGATTCGAAGTTTATTATATGTAATAGCTACACGACCTGATATTATATAAGCGGTTGGGTATGTAGCTCGATTTCAGGCTGCACCAAAGGACACACATGTGAATGCAGTAAAAAAGATATTCAAATATCTAAAGGGAACTATGGATTTTGGATTGTGGTATACAAAAGATAAAATTTCACCCTCATAGCATACACATATGTAGATTGGGCTGACAACATTGATGATAGAAAAAGCACAAGTGGAGGTGCATTCTTTCTAGGAGATTATCTTGTTTCATGGTTGAGGAAGAAACAAACATCTATTTCTTTGTGTACAGCTGAAGCATAATACATTGCAGCAGTTTCTTGTTGCACATAGGTTTAATGGATGAAGCAGATTTTGAAGGACATGAAGGTAGAGTATGAACATCCCATCTCTATTTTCTGTGACAATACGAGTGCAATAAACATTTGCAAGAATCCAGTCATGCACTCCAGGACAAAGCACATTCCAATTATCATTTTTTAAGAGAGCAAGTTGCTGATCAACAGGTAAAGTTGGAGGATGTTTCCACTAAAGAATAGATTACAGATATCTTCACCAAGCCACTTCCAAAGCAAACCTTTGAGTACCTGAGGAAGAAGTTGGGAGTGTTATCACTCTCCTCCAATCATTGAGAAGTCTAGATTTAGAGAGAGTTGATTATTGCCATATCATTCAGCTCTGTGAAAAATAAGTTTCAAAATAGTAAATAATTCTTTTGCCATTGATGTCAAAGAGGGAGAATTGAAGATTGGGGGAGTAGTGAGACAGGGGGAGCAGTTTTAGAATGTTTGAAGTTGCCATCAATGACAAAGGGGGAGATTGTTAGAAAATTGTCATTGATATCAAAGGAAATGTGCAACAATATATAAATAACATGCAACAATATATTCCCCATTGCAGCGCCACTTATGGATAATTGCATGAAACCCACTTATGTTTAGTTGCATGAAACGTGGAGTTAAGTCAAGCATGCAGTGGAGTTAAGTCCAACATGCAAAAAAACAAAAGCGCCAACATGCAAAAAAAAGCAGCGCTAGCATACAAAAAGACAATCCCCCTTATGCATGAAAAAAAAACATTTAAAAAGAAAGATAATATGTAAAAACTAATGCATGCAAAAATTAAAAAAGTGCCTTATAGGTTTAATTTTATAAAAGGAGATTAATGCTATATTTTTATGATAAGCAAAAAAAGGAAAAAGGATATGGTACAAATTTACTTGTAATAGTCATGTTTTTTGTGTAAGAAGTTAAACAAAAAATCATTTGTGTAAGAACTTTTCATGGCAGATTCATAAGAAAAAAAACCAGATTTGAAGGGAACTAATGCAGAGTTTTTGAAAGGTGTAAGGGGCAGAATTGAACAAGAAGATAAGTGCAGAGATAAAGTTTAGTTTTTGAAGAAGCTGATTTAAAGAAGGGGTTTGCTGTTATTTGTCTTCCATTAAAAATATATTATACCTATTAGTGTGAAGGTTGGTGCCTATCATTTTTGATGTACTGGGTTGGTGCTCACTTTTGTAATCGAAGATTGGTGTCTTCTATAGGTTGGTGCCTACTTATTAATAAAAGCAAATATTTTTCCGTGGTATTTTTCCCGAGAGGGTTTTCCACGTGAAAGTGGTGTTCATTTTGCTTATGGCTCATTTGCACTATCAAGTTTTGATTATTCAGTTTTTAAAAAGTCTAAAATTGTTTTTATACCGATTCAGCCCCCCTCTTAGTATAAGCATGTGCTCTTCAAGGTGAACCTTGGTGTGATTTTTGTGAGATTATTATTCTAGTCAGCCAACTTAATTCCTAGTGGGATGATGAACCAACAAGTCCTTGACAATAGAAAGAGTTAGTAAAACATTTTTAGAGTGTATATACTATATAGTAACATGAATTGAGTTTGACTTGCAACTTTTACTTGCTAATCAAAGTTGACTTATGGAAAACTTGTGCCAAGCACAAAAAAAATTAGAAAATTTGGCAAAAACTTCAATCACAATTTTTTAAAATAAAGATTCAGTTGGACAAAGAATAACATGACATTGACTTGGATAAATTTGTTATAAACTCAAAAAGATTTGTCTAGAATTGGCTATATTTCAGGTCATAGAAAATGCAGAAAATGTAAAGAGATTCAAATTATTTAAATATATCTATATTTGTGGGTTGGAGTTATTGGCATGTTTTTGCTGAAGCCTGACCTTTCGACTTTCTGCATTGCGAAGTCGTAGTCATGGGTTTGTGGTTTGTGGCCTGCTTATGCAATGTTCCCCTTTTGGCAGTGATCCTGTTTTTAGCTCATCAGTCTATTCCGGAATCCTGTAGGCTTGTTGAGGTGTTTCAAAGGATTCCAGTCTCAGAGGTTTTGTGGTTCTTTCTCATTATTTACTATTTATAGTAAATACTACTTCTGGCAATAAGCAATTGTCAGCATTAAGCCTTGGCCATTAAAATATTAATGAAATGCTTCATTAATTGAGCAATTAATTCTAATTTGCAGTTGACCCCCTTGGCCTAAGGAATGAACTTAAGTTGTTTTGAAAAAGGGGTCTTTGAGGGTGGCGCCACATGAAGAAGTCAAAAAGTTTTATTTTTAATTAATTCCTCATTTCTCAAGTGGGGCGTATTTTTGAAGAGTGGCTTCTCCTTTGGAAATATGAAGAGTCTTGACTATTGGCGTACCTTCTTGGGGGACGTGAACAGTTTCCTTTTGTCCTTTAAAAGTAAGGCTTGGCTTCAGTATTGAGCATCCATGATATTGCTAAAGTTATGCTTTCAAAATGATTTATCATTTTCTACTTCGAGGAATGCTGACCTCCTAGTTCTTCATTCAATTTCGTGTTTGTAAGACAACACCTAGTTGAATCATTGCTGCTTCTCATTCAGACTAGCAGATTGTGCTTCAAGGTGAATTATTGATGTATTTTTCCAATTTTATAGTTGCTGTTTGCATACAACTGAAAGTTGTTTTTGCTCATATTTGATTGTACGAATTTTATATCATTCTGGGCATTTGATAATAAAGTTTCTAAGGTCTAGGCGACCATCTCCAAGCAATTTTGGAATTTATTGTGAAGTGTGCTTTTTTATATTGAAAATCGCCCCTCTCAAGGGCCGTACCATTCATCCTTGCATTGGGAAGTGTGCCACTAGTGAATTGCAGGTATTTGGAGCTGTTTCAGTATTTCAACAAGGGCGCCTATCTCCCAAAGAATCAATGCTTCGATTTCACACATTTCGGAGGTACTTTGAATGAGTTATGAACAATTTCAAATTTTCTGTAGTTGTTGATATACTTTTCCAGAATTGCAGTTCGCTGATCAGAATTTAAAACAATCTTTGTTTTCTATCTTTCTTCTCCTTTTCTCGTTATATTATGATAGAGAGATAATGTATGACATGGTGCTTGAATACTGGTGAAATTGGCATTGTAAGATTGCAGCTTTCTCTTTGTACAAGCTGCTAACAGTAGTACTGTTTTTAGTTTATTGTTGCTGCTTCATTTAATTAATTTCACACTAGCACCCCTGGATGGTTTACCACCAGTGAGGAAAATCTGTTGCAACATTTTTCATACCCGCTTCAAGTGGAGAATCCCCACGCTTCAGTGGATGCCTGCCACAACAGAAGAAGTTTGTTATTTCTTTTCGGCAGTAGTACTCCACCATATGTTAGCACCTCGCCCGAAATGGGATCTTGAGTGCACATTCTTGGTGTCGAGTTTAAGATATTTCTCTTTCAATAGAATCTTGTACTTGTTGATTCAGTAGATCCTAGGGATCCTCTGACCATATGCTCGCCCCTCCTCCTTAAGTGGTTTTAGGGCGCATTCTTGGTTAGAGTTCTTTAATGTACGTTTTGGTTATGCTAACCTTAACGGGTGAATGATTCTATTGTAATTGTTGGGTTTAAAAATAAAAAAAATTGAGAGAGAATATTTCAGCTTATGAATTGTTGTAGAAGTTATAATTTCAATGGTACAATTTAGAAAATGATATGTTAGGGTCAATGAACTCAAATTTTCTCAGCAATGCTTTCAAATTCCACATATCTTACTCTTGTAGTGAGCCTTTTTTTAAGAATAACTTCTAAATCAGATTTTGATTATTTTTTGTATAATAATTGCTAAACTAAATTTTTATTATGTTTTGTAGAATAATTGCTAAATCAGATTTTGATTATATCAAAAATTTTCTGCCATCATTTTCTCTAGATAGCCATTGCTTGATGCTCTCTTTTAAAAAGTTGGTTGTTTCATTGATATTTGGTAGTGATTTTTCTTTACCCTTTTCTTTTTTGGGCATGTATTGTTGCTAACTTATATGGGTACTTGTTGACATTTAATGCCACCCTTTGATGACCCATCATTGATAACCGATCTGAGAGATCCTACATGGGCCATCTTGCATGAATTCTCCTTGAAGGGTTCTAAAATTGGCTAAGTCTTGGAGTTTCGGGCTTTTGGGTTGTCGCTTACTTTCTTTTCTACATGCCTTCTCCATTGCTCTATTTCCCTTCTTCATTTCTCCCACTCCTCTTAAGCCTCTCACCTTCCTTCCCTTTCCCTTGAAAGTTTTTTTTTCAAAATCTGACTTAGTGTGAATTTTTTGAATTTTGGGGGTAAACCCAAACCCTTACTTTTGATTTCAGGGTTTGGGGTTTGGGCTTCCCTCTTACCTCTTACCTTCTTTAGGTATAAGGCTTTTTCCTGATTTTTGAAAGTTAGTTTCTTTCAGGCTTTCGGTCTTCTTTTTGCCTTTCCTTTGTAGGAGGTAAACCTTTCTTCTCCCCCCTTCTTCCCCGATAGCTTCTTTTAAAAATTTGACTAAGTGTCAAATTTTTAAATTTCTAGGGTAAGCCTTCACCCTTACTTCTGATTTTGGGGGTAAGGCTTCTCTCTTACCTTTGATTTTTGGAGGTAAGGCTTCCCTCTTACCTCTGATTTTTGGATTCCGGCTTTTGCTCATCCTTTCTTCTAAGCATGTGGTATGAGGTAAGCTTGACACTCGATTCTCGACAATGTGCTCTTTTTGGGGGTTTGGACGATTTAATGCATAAGCAAAGGTTTCCTTTCGGGCCCAACACCTCGACCTTCTTGCAGATTTGGCGTGTTTTTTGGGCAACACCATTAATGCTCAAATCACTTTTTGATCGGCCTATTTTGATTCCCGGGCTTTAAGGACGACATTTATTGCTCCCTTGACTTTTGCAAGTGGATTTTATGGGCGCCCATGCTCATTTATTGTTGTTTGTTGACTTTTTTGACGAATCCATGCCTTAATCATGATTTTCACGGGATGGCTCCATCCTTCACACGTTGCCTTCATTGTTAACCCTGGTTAGGGTTAGGGTTTGTTTTGTGGTTCCAAGTTATGCCTGATCTATAAAGGAAATAAATGTATTCATTTTAAGCGTTCTTCCTTTGGCTCCTCTGGGGTTTTTCTTTGGTAGACCATGCATTTTGCATCTCTGCAATTGTAAAGATTCGCTTTTGCCTCTATATTAATAAAATCGACTAAGCTTTCCTCTTCTCAGCTCTTTTATGTTTGAGAAAGTTCATTACCTTCATATTTGAGTGTTTGTTTGTATTTTTCATGCATGCATGTTTGAGTTAAATTGTTTATAGTTGTTGTGTTTGAGAAACTCTCTTTCCTTCCAATGCTTTGTCAAACCCTAACCTCCATGTTTGCCTCTGAAATCGACCAAATAGAGAGTTGTGTAAGTCCCCTGGTCCCTCTTCAACGACGTATTGAGCATTCTAAGTCAGGAAGAAACAACTTTCCATCTTGGTGTATCACCTCCATTTTCCCCTTCACGCTTTCCTTCTACCCTTTTTCCTTGTCAGCCGTTAGAGTAGGTGAGTGGTAGGTTTTCATGTGTTGGGTTGGACTAGCACATTGCACTTGGATTGGAAGAGGAAGCTGGCCTTCTTCGGAGATTCAACCTCATATGCACAAAGGTCACACACCTTGAGGTTGTTTCCATTGTGTCATTGGAATACTGAACTTCGTGTTCAACAGGGTGCAATTTCATGTGACAACAGTACCCATGTCATTAGTTGCACCATTGAGCTTACGCTTCCTTAGATTGAAGGGAATTGTTTTGATTATCCATATTCTATTGGAGTTCCATCTTTATAATCATTTGAAATACTTGAAAACTATAATGATCATCCGTATATCTTTTAAACTAAGTTGAAGCCAAGAGGCACAAGTTTCCACATTTTGGATAAAATATCTGTCATATTAAAATGCTACTGTACCACTCACAAATCAAACAAATTTTATGGCATACAACTTACAGAATAAGTTGCGTCTGCAAATGGCTTTGAACAACAGGATAAATTGCAAAAGAAATCAGTATGGTGATGCTTCTAATTGGTTCAACAGTTGTTTGTAAACTTTGGTTTTAGTCTTTACAACTTTGGGCTAGTTTAGTTCTGACATGTTCCATTGTTATGCTGACATTTTCAATTTCGTTACCATATATTTTTGTTCTATCTATCTCTATCATTTAAGGTTATGTTGTAGATATAATCTTATAAGTTCAGACTTTGATTTTTCTATTCGATTCAAATTACTCTGCAAAGGTGTTTCTTGATACCTATTGGTTTACTTATTTCATATTTGTCCGCCCATTACTTCTTCCTTATTGGTAAAAGACAGAAACTGCTTTATTGGGCCATCTTATGTTAATAAAAGACTGGAAATTATGATATCTATGTGCTCTTAAAGTCACTTACCTGGATGAACAGTTCAAATATTTTGCAATCATGCATTTGTGTGAGGTGTATCTCAGATGTCTCTTGTTGCTTACCAAAGAAACTTAACACTGTATGCCATGATTCTGATTGTTTCTTCTTTACTTGAAGACAGCCAGCAGTTTTGCCAGAAGAGTTTGCCAGAGTAAACAAAGAGATCAAGAAGTTGGAAGATTGCATTTCTTTGATCAAAAATTTGAGGGTGAAGAAGAAGGTATTGGATTGATATCAATATGTTCTGTAGTTGGATTTAGACTTTGGAAACAATATTTCTAGATTGTTAAATGTAAACATGTAGCAGCGATAGTCTTTTTTTTAACATTTTTGCAATACATTATGTGTTAGAAACTGACACCTTTATTTTAGATTCAGTAAAAGATTAAATTTTACGAAAATAAAAGACATGTTTATTGACTTTTACACAGTCAATCTTTTTTACAAGAAAATTGTGGTATCAAGTGTATTATTCTTCACTCTTCACTAGCAATTATATAACAATCATGGATGAATCAATTAGATGAACTATTATGTATTTTCTCTCACTACTTAGAAATCAAGCATTCCGAGATGCAAGCCAACAAGAATTTTATTATTTGTGCTTAGTGTTCACGATTCTAAGTTCTGACCATCTGAATTGTATCGCACCCATAGTCAGATCATGACAATGAGAATCTCTGAAATCTTTTGAGCTCAGATAGACTTCCAAATTTAGGCTGGCTTCCCTTTTGTAATGCTAACTAATAATTGGGGAGAAGGGCAGGAAAGGGAGAGACAAAATCTAGCAATGCAGAAAAAAGGGGGTGATACTGTGGATTAGTCTGTCCTTCAAAGCAACCTTAACACATTAGTTTAAAGAAAATTGCTTCTGAAAGAACTTTAATTAATGCAATTAGCTTAAATGCAAAATGTAAAAATCTCAACACTGCTTCAAACTGAATATTCACATATAACATCATGCTTAGAGCTCAAACAAGCCACAACACATTTTATGAAGTGCTTCAAGATATATACAATTGCATTTAGCTTCATAGGCTACGAGTTATTACAAAGAAAATTGCAAGGCTAAAACTAGTACTAAGAGAATTGTGAAAATATCCTACCTACAAAGCCCAAGGCTCTATCTACACAATTATGAGTGTAGCTAGTGCACTCAGGTTGTGCAACATATTACCATAAATCACTACAAGTTCATAGGTGGCATTCAATAATTAAAACATGCTTGTGGGTAATCTGCTTAAACCAAGGTTACATAGGGATGTGTCCCTGCCTTTGAAACCTACATTCTTGTCCCTGTGCCCATCTCCGACAGTGTTTCCAAAATGGTAGGATGGAAGGGGATGTCCCTTGGCTGACCCCAATATTTTTCAATACCCTAGAACACCCTTGGGATGTTGGAAAAACTTGTGGAATGTCTGTGGGACATTAGGTGATCCTTGAGATGATTGTTTTGGTGATGTCTAGGCATCCTGGACGGATTTTTTTGGCTGCTGTTGTAAAAAATCAGAAGAGCATGGCATATGCCTCTACGAGGACTGCAGCAATAGGCATTGGATGCTCCGAAGTTGGATTGGTGCAGGCTGCCCATCTTGCAGCTCCCCTCTGCCATTGTGATTGAAGTTGGAGCTATGTAGCATGGGGTTGAGTGGTATTTCCGCTCTAGTGAGTTTGGAAGGGCATGGTATGAGCAAGGGCAGTGAGGCAAGCCCTTGTGAGACGGAGTGCAAAGTTGTGGACCTGTGTGGTGTGACTTGAATCTTTATGTAGTCTCAATCTCGGTGTACGTCTGCAAAAACCCCTAGCTGTCAAGCAAAATATTGGAGTTGACTTTGAAAGAGATAATGGAGGTGGTGGTGGGGGGGAATTGCTCCATGATGTGCATCTTGGCACTTGGTTCTTGAATGGGAAGAGCAACAGGGTATACCAAAATTATCATCATTCAAAAAGAAAAAAAATGCATTAAATCCCCCCATTGCCCCCGCCCAACTACCCCACACACATAGAGGGATACTAAATCAAAAAGACTCATTAAAAAGATACAAGTATATAGGGATAATAAATTAGAAAGACACATTAAAAGTATTAATGTATCTTTTTGATCTAGTATCCATATATACTTGTAAAAATTTGAGTATCCCTATATATATTTGAAAAAAATCCTATATATATTTTTATACATTGCTGTAGTCGGCCAAAAACATAATCAGTCGGCTAGATTTGTTAGTAAATAAGACTATAGTTAGTTCATAAAAATTTCATATACTTTTGTACATGTTGTCTTGAGAAGATTAATTTCCTTACTAGTGATTAGTTGTTGTCATGTGAAGTGTCATGACGGTTGGTTTCTCAACCATCGCCGACGGCTATATGTACTTGAGTTAGTATAGTCGGGAAACATTATGATTATGTTAGTGACAATGACATTGTGATACATGCTGTTACATTCTAGTACAGGTAATTGTACTTGGTTACAGTGAATCAATAAATGAAGTACTATTATTTAGTGCAATATGTGTTCATGATTATTCTACACTTGTCTATGTTTCGTGAATTATTTAGCTTACTCTCGTAGTATGTTATAATTATCCCAATGAGTAAACATTTGGTGCCGTTGCCTAAGTGAACTTGGGAAAAGCACTCGACAGTAGAATGGCGTTATGATGGGTCAGCCGACAGAGGAACCTGTACAAGCAAACGAGGAAAGAGAAAATGACTTGACACAGGACCTTGTCAACCTGTGGGATATCTTGTTGAGGGAGCACGTATGGAGGGAGGCTCTCGGGCAAGAGATCCTTAAATCGGTCATCTGGGACAGATTGCACGTTGAAAGATCCCCAACCCAAATCTGATCTGATTTTTTGAGTTTTATCTTTTCAAAGTCTTTGACTAGCGAATAGGAAGGTTTTTGTTTTTGTTTTGTTTTGCTTTTTTTTTTGATCTTTTTTTTTGGTGTGTTTTTGCTAAATGTTGATTTATGCAACAATATTGCAAACTAGAAGGAAGGAAATTGCTGCTAAAACTTAAATGAGTCATACAATTTAAATAGAGAGCAATAATGATGAATTTATTGGCTCAAATGTCATTGTACATACCACAAATCTGCATATAACAATCTGATATAAACTTGAACAGCAAGGACAATCCCTTTTCAGCTTCTTCCTAGCTTCACAAATCTGCCCCAGGGTTTGATATGAATTTCCAGCTAGCTTAATTTGTGAATCAAATCTGATAATTGGTATGAAACCCTTCGTAGCACCTAGGGTTTGAAGCCTGTGATTCTTGAAATGATGCAGCAGTTGAGGTAAGGTATAAAATGAGTTGCCAAGGCCTTGAGAAGACCTATACTACCTATGGTTGCCCCTGATCTGTTGCAATATGCTGATATAATACTGCTGCAAACTCAGGTTTGCAAAATATATATCTGAAACTCATCCAAATAAGCCCAAATGAAGACCCAAGGTTGGCCCTCCCCAAAGGTGAACTAGATTCTCGTCCAATCCACGATAGCCTTTGAGAGTTTTTGTTCCTAGAAGGCTGAAGCAATGCTGAAACCCTTCCCCATAACTCAAACCTGCAAAGTGTTTTGTAAAAATGAGAGTAGAATGCTCAAAAAGGAGCCCAACACATTGCTTTATAACCTCTCATGGACTTTTTAATAAAGCTCAATAAAATATTCCTCTTGAGGGTCTTTCCTCATCAAAAAAAAAATGCCACTTTTTAAAAACAACTTGAGTTGCTAGGATGGGGCACTTTTCACTACTCACCTTATGATTTTTAGTTACTAGTCACCTTTTACTATTCCCATAAAGCAACTTTAATCTTTTCACTTTAGCTTTGGATTCATTAACTGAAATCCAAACTGAAAGGCTCGTAAGGCTCCCAGCTAGACTCCACAACCCTCGGCTGGGTCCCCTAACCATGTTGCTGACCTACGGGAACCCTAATAGTAGGCCAACCTCCGCTATAAACTGAGCCGTCCAAGGAAGGGACATTACCCAGATTGCTTTGCCCCAAGCAACCTGCAACTGTAATATCTCTCAACTGCCACGACATCTGATATCTGAATAACAAACCATCTGTGTCTGACCGCCAACCACCCGGATCCCAAATGATCCTGGAAAGAACTCCAACCAGCATCCTCTGTATACAGCTAAAGTTCCTGTCATTGTCAAGCCCTGTCAAGTGAAGCCAATTGTCCAACAAATAAACTCCTGGATCCCAGTTTTGAAAATCATCTCTATATAAATTGTGCACAGGGATCTCTACCATTTGCTGATCAGTGAGCTTTGCCATCCAAGAACTGCGAAGATAAACCACATACATCCACACTATCCATAAGCAAACTCCATTTGGATCCCATGAATAAATTGGAAAGCCAACACCTGTCGCTTTTCGTTTTGCCACTCTGAAAACCTCTAAAACCCAAATGTAGCAAATCTCTACGTCCTGATACAAAAGGCAATCATCAATAGGGAACAAAGTTGAAGACTTGCCAAATTTGGACTCATCACCTATAGACGAAAAAATATCATACCAGAGTGAATCAAAACACCCCTTATTCAACCCACCTCTTAGTGTCATCAAAGACATGGTCAAATCCTGTGTATGTGGGCTGAAAGGAAACTGATGAGCACACCTTATAATGCAATCGAGGTGAAACTCCTCTGATTGCACCAATGGAAAACCAGAGTGGTCATTGGTACTCCATCCTATACTGCCATCATCAAAAGGAAACTCACAACTCACAACAGGATGAGTTGGTCTTGTAGCATCATCATCATTATCCTTTGCAGCCGTGTCAATAAGACCTCTTTCAGAAAGCAACTGCAAGTATCCTAACTTACTTCTAGGAGTAACTTACCATCATGGATGCCACATATCTCTTGAAAATAGGTTGGAACAACACCAAGGTCCAGCATGCAAAACTTAGAAGAAACAATCTTCTTCTGATAAGACTGTCCAATGTCAGTGTCAAAAGTACCAATGTAGAGTCTCGTGCTCAAATCTCCCATGTGTATATAGATCAACTCACTAGGCCACCAAATACCATGGTTGTAACTTAGGCCAGCAACAAGAATGGAATCATAGGTGTCAACATACCCATATATACTAAGGAAATCCATCAAATATTCAATGTCCATCAAATAAACATGCCTCCACACACTCCCAAGCAACTGGATAGCTGGTGTAGGACATGAAAAGTCAGAAAGTGCAATGGAATTCCAAGTAGGACAGCCACTAACCCATGAGGAATCCATGAATATGAAGTCACCAATCAACAAATAGATCGCTGTCAAGCCATGAGGAAAAGGTGACAAACCCAAATGTGTAGTGTAGATGTCATCGATACTCATAAAAGATGACTTTGAGTGGCTGATCCGCTATAATTGTCATCAATAAAATCAATATCTTCATGAATGAATTGATCAACAACAACTGCAATTTCAAAACTAGAAGACCTTTGCTTATCATCATCCATGGAGTGGTGAGTGTCACGAATTTGTTGAAGATGAAGTTTAGCTTGTTGAGCCAACATCTTAGCTCGCTTTGCCTTTTCTAACCATCCTTCATTCAACTTTTCGGACTGCTCTATAACAGCTGCTCCAAAGTGTCTGAAATCAGTCTTATAATAAGATGCATCATATAAATTACCATGACCAATGCATGCATCTTGTGTACCAACACTTATTGACTCTTCTTCACAAGTTTTTTCATGTGTAAGGGTAGCAATCTGTCATGTCCCCGAAATTGTAACACCGAATATAAAGTATTGAGACAAAAATAAATAAACCAAATATCAAAATGATAACTATGTCTCAAATAAATAAATAAATAAAAATATATTAGCAATCTTATTATAATTACAAGCATCAAGATAATGTTATAAATATAAATTAAAGAGATTTAAATTATCATTTATAAGATTAAATTAAATCATGTTGTGTATCATTGATAATATTATAATATTAAAATTGTATCATATGTATCACTATTAATATTATAATATTAAATTAAAATCATGCTAAGAATAACCTTATAATATTATTTTATTAATATATGTTTTCCTGATTATAACCATATTATTAAATAATAGAATAACTGATATTATAAATAAACATTAACTAATAAATATAAACATGGACTATGATTATATCCTAACTACTAACAAGCCACAAAAAGCAGCGATCAAAATTTGTAAGGAATTGGCACCACAAAGAAAAAAGTCACGATCCTCCACACAAGTTGCTTCGCTTCTCCAAAGGGGAAGATATAAAGGAAAACGTGGATAAGAGGAGAGGGAAATTAGGGATTAGGATGAGGAAAGTAGAAATAATAAGGAATAAAATATAGATTGCATACTGTCGGGCAGATATTCCTATATTGAGATCTGCTAAAGATATAAATATATTCAGAAATATATAAGCAGATTTAAAAAAAGTATATATAGATTTAAAAGAAATATAAAGGAACATTAAAATGGAGGAATATGTAAATATATTCTGAGCAACGAACCATCATAAGATGAGGAATTTAAGGGAATGCCTCTGTAGAATAAAAGGATATCACTGGTTGGAAATAAAGGGATAGATAGAGGATCGTGGTGGAGGAAGTAAGTATTTCTTGAGATTCAAATAATTAGATGATAAATATATGAAATAAATATGTAAGTTTTTTTGTATTTAAATAATCAACTTAGTAAATGAATTAAGAATTCAAATATAATAAATTAATATATAACTGTATATATATATATATATAGGTTTATGTAAAACATATATAGATATTATTTACGATTGTCTAACAATGATGCTTGCAACAACTATTGAGCCTTATGATCTTAATATAAAAATGCATAGGTTAATATTTATTTATATATGTTTTTATCCTATGATCAATCAAATGTAAGGTTGAAGGAAAGCGACTAAGAAATAAGGAAACATGGGAAGACACAATAGATCAGGTGATGTACTCACTTAGCAATAATATTTAGCATATTTTGAATATAAGAAATAGATATTGCTAATTTGATTATTGATATAATGCTTTCTTTAATCTTATCATAATGGGAATCATTCTAGGAAATAATGAACTTAAAAAATCATTGATACATGAAAATATATTTGATTATAGGCATGAAATAGATCTTGGATGATTGCAAATATATCTGATTGTGTAAAGATTGTTTTCTCCGTGATTGGTACCCTCTTAGGCAGGTGAAGTAGAGTCCAAGTGGATAGCCTAAAAACCCCCCTCTCATGTTCGTAGGCCAAGGAATGGGTTAGACATAGAGAGGTGGGGGTCCCACCGTAGGAAACTACACTATTATAGGGGTGGTAGGTTGTAGGCCGTTGGATCGTAGGACTTCACCTTGTCCTAATAGGGCAAGTGTCTTCTGAGGTACTATCATGTATGGAGAATGCAGGGACTAAGCCGTTGGGAAAGGAGGATTGTGAGAGGCAACCTCCCGTGCCCAACACAGAGGCTTCAGGGCGGATCCATATAGGGCACTCCTCTTGCTTGTTAAAATTGCATTTATGATTATGCTTATATTTTAGATATCTAGATATTAATGCTAATAGATATATGTTTTTGTGGAAATGTGGTTAATATGGTGAATACAGATTTCAGACCAAGATTACTTCATTAAAAAGAACATTCATCTGGAAGGAAGAAACCCTAAACCTAATTAACAAATGGATTTTAGGGCAAGTACGGGTAAGGGACATTACACAATCTCATAAGAATGAGGAAGAAAAATATCACTATCCCAAATCAGACCTTTGGGATCCTCTTCTATGCATGCATTGTAGTCATCAAATAACATTGAGTCTTGAGTCGTCTCATGCTTTTCCCAAGTGATTAGAGATGGAAGTGGCTCAAAGAAATCTTCATCTTGGGTGCTATGATATTCAAAATCAGACTGCCTGCATTCTAAACTTGTCATTTCATTCTTAAGTGGGAATAGATAGTGGTTGTCTCCATACTGAAAATCAAAACCTTTGTCTAGCTCCATTGAAGTAATTTCATGATCCTCAACACAAGTTGACTGTTCTTCATCAATTTGTTCAATTTCTATACTTCTTGCATTAGCATTTTTCTTTATAGAAGTAGCTGGTATAAGTGACTGATTTTCTGAATTATGCAATGAATTAGACATACACAAAAGAAGACAATGTTCAACTATCTCTTTGTCCTTATCCTTTACCAATTTGACCGCCCTGTTCTTGCCTCTAAGCAACTGCAAGTAATCCTCTTTCATCAACTCCAAAGCCTCCTTGAAAGAGTGCGAATGTGAATGAGAGACACCATGTCCCATTCCTTTTGTCTTTCCTCTCATGGGGCTGTCCAAATGAAGCCTTCTATGTGTTTGTGGGTGCTATCCATTCTTGACAATGCTTGAACAATTTTATCATCCTTCACCACCAATTGATCATGCAAGTCTTCCAAAACCAAAGGCTTTTGTTCCAACTGTCCTTGGCTGCCATAGACTGATTTTTCATCATGTGAAGGGGAAGTAGAATCAGTTATCATTCTAGAAGAAGCATTAAGATCACCCAAAGAATCCATACAATTGCTGTCCATATCACTAGCATGTTCCATGCTTTTGTAATCTTCAAGGTTAGAGTGCACTTGCATACACTTTGCAACCCCAATTCATAGCATTTCATGTCTCGAAGCTTTGTCTTCAACATATTCAGTCAAAGTATCATCATCATAAGCTGATATATTTTCCATTACTAACCAAACCCAAGATGTAGTATGCAAAACAAACCAAACATTATCAAAATGCAAAATCTTCTTAGTCAACAGCCTCTTAGTCTCCATAATCAGCTCTTTAAGACCAAATGCTTCATATGATCTTAACAATTGTTCTTTCATTTTAGGTGATGCATGACTAGCCAAATTGAAATGAAATATGTTCCATTCCACACAAATGGATATATCACTTGTGGCTGGTCCATCAAGTGTGTAACTATTATCATCATTGTTTTGAGCCTTCAAGGAGCTCTCTAAAAGAGGACAATCATAAACTCCAGGATGCAAACTAGACCAAACCGAATATTCTAAATGATTCCTCCTTTCTTCTTCACACAACTCAACATGCTCTTCTTGTGGGCTTACCTCACGAAGCTCTTCCCTTGTATGCTCATCATCTACACATTCTTCCCTTGGAAGAAATGAGGACCTGATGTATGAATCTCTTTGTCTTCTTCCGTTATCAAGCTAATTGCATCTTTCCTCGACCTCTTGCAAGTGTTGTCTTGCTTGGGCAGCAAGCATCTTGGTTGTTTTGGCTCTTAGTGACCACCCATCACACAACCCTTGTGTCCTTTTAACATCTTTCACAGTATGGTGAACAAAATTAGGACCTTTGTGACCTTAATCCACAATATATATCTCATGTGTAACACTCTCTACTTGAGTACCATCATAGGAAGACTCAACAACATCATTACCTTCATGTGAAATGGATGCTACCTCATGATTAGAACTGCTGCTGCAAAAATCAGAATAGGTGTCATACCCCGGTGTCATGTTTTCAACATCTCCAATGGGCTGATCCATGATTGTAACCTCTTCCACTTTGTGATCAACATGTTGACTCAATAGCGTGTTATGAATCTCCACTTGATCCAAAGTTATTTCTTCTTTAGGACTCCCACCTGATGACTGATTTTCACATTCATTGGGTTCACTTGTAGGCTGCAAACTACAACAAGTGATTCTTCTAGCGTTCCTCATTCTTGCACATTAAGCTCTTCACTTTTTCCAATGGGTTCTCTCCTATCTTTTGATATTTCTTTCCTTTTTCGCTGCTGATATGGACTTGAAAACATGAAGTCATATTCATCCTCATCCGGTATACCCAAGAATTGTGTGAAAGAAAGCATATCTTGTTTTTTTTGAGGAAGAGAGTGATACTTGTCATAGCTGGCCATAATTGCTTTATTTGTTGGTAAAACATGAGGACTCTTACTTGTTCTAATAGATGGAGATGATCCACTAGAGTGCCCAAATTTCTTTGAAATTGTATCATTCAATCGTTGCAATTGATAGTTGATCTTATGTTGTGACTGTTCTAACTCTTCCTACACCTGTGTATCCTTAAGCAACTTTTCCATGATGACTTGTCACGTTGCCCAACTGAAAACTAAACCAAACGGAAGTACACACAATTTGAATGCACCCAACAGGTTGGCAAGATCCAAGGTCTGATACCACTGAAAGATCCCCAACCCAAATCTGATCTAATTTTCTGAGTTTTGTCTTTTCAAAGTCTTTGACCAATGAACAGTAAGGTTTTTGTTTTTGTTTTGTTTTGCGTTTTTTCTGATTTTTTTGTTTGTTTGTGTTTTTGCTGAATGTTGATTTATGCAACAATATCGCAAACTAGAAGCAAGGAAATTGCTGCTAAAACTTAAATGAGTTATACAATTTAAATAGAGAGCAATAATGATGAATTTATTGGCTCAAATGTCATTGTACATACCGCAAATCTGCATATAACAATCTGATATAAACTTGAACAGCAAGGACAACCCCTTTTCAGCTTCTTCCCAGCTTCACAAATCTGCCCTAGGGTTTGATATGAATTTCTAGCGAACTTAATGTTAGTTTTATGATCAGAAATGTAAAGCAAAAATACAACAACACATTTGACAATTAACACATCAGTTTATCCTGGGAAAACCCTTCTACTTGAGGGTGAAAAACCCAACAAAAAATATCTCTTATATATCCAATGAATAAGTGCAAAAAGCAGCATACAAAATCAAGCCTTACACAAGGCTGAGTATATACAATGAATGGAAACACTTCTCCTTGATGCTAAATACTAATAAGTATGCTTTCCCTTGAAGTTTGATCTGCTGCAAATGGAAAGGTGAACTTCTACTGGAGGTGTGAATGAAGTGATTGAATTGATGGATTGAATGAATGAACTTCACCTTGTATATATACAAAGCAAGGTGACTTTTCATCTAGGTCGACCTCCAATAGAAATAGAAAATATAAAATATAATTTGCACATCAAGGAGGCCGACCTACCTTGAGCATCTTTTCATTTAACTTTATTTAGAATATGAAGGTCGCCCTGCCTTTAATTAAGAAAATAGCTCCTGAAGCTATAAAACACTAACACTCCCTCTTAGCTAGGAGGTATTTTCCAGATATCCTAGTCATGGAGTCTCTCAACATGACGTCCACAATGGCTACACCCATTTGTGGAAAGTAGTTCATCACGGAGTCTCTCAACGTGATGCCATCATGGAGTCTCTCAACATGACGTCCACCATGGTTACTCCCATGTGTGGAAAGAAACACATGTACAGTGTCCATCACGGAGTCTCTCAACGTGATGTTGTCATGGAGTCTCTCAACATGACGTCCACCCTGGCTACTTCCATGTGTGGAAAAACACAAGTACAAAGGGTTCATCATGGAGTCTCTCAACGTGATGTCGTCATGGAGTCTCTCAACATGGCGTCTCATCTCAGTCTCAGAGATGAACAAGGGCACGCATCTCATATTTCTTCGTTTCAGACAAATATACACTACAAGGGCTTTCACCTCATATTTCTCCGTCTCAGAGAAATATACGCTACAAGGGCTTTCACCTTATATTTCTCCGTCTCAAAGAAATATACACTACAAGGGCTTTCACCTCATATTTCTCTGCCTTAGAGAAATATACACTACAACAAATCTTCATGATGATGTGACTCCCTTTGAAGCTCCAAGTACTTGCATCAACCTCTTGACCTCCTCGTCCAAGGTTGCCTCTATTGGTTTTTTTTTTTTTTTAGACTCCCTCTGAATGTTATTTCCTCCTCTTCGAAGAAATTGATTGCAATGACAATTTGTATAGGTTTTTCCTCTTCGAGAGGTGTCTCCAGTGAAGTTATGTGCCACCAATTTAGTCCCATGGCTGCAAGCTATGTCTCCATCCTTCAGCCTGCGTGACTTCCTCACAGGATGCATCAAGCTCTTCCTTCCTTGAATGCAATCTCTCATCATCCTTATGCTCTTCAGTCCGTCCTGAAAGCATTTTAGAGAGTTTAATAATAGTTCATAGAACTAAACTATCCTGAAGAGAAATGCCAATGCTAGAAGCATACATGATTCACTATTCCAATGTTATTGCATGAATTAATAACTACATAAAAAATTCATGAACATTATTCAATGGTATGAAATACTTATCTCTTTATTGTCTAATCTTCCTCACAATCCACCAATTGTTCTTTCCTGATCTTTGCACTTAAAGATTCAGATTTGCTGCAATGGAATGATCTGCTGCTACATAATGATTCAAAACTGTCTACAACTTCAGAAAAACTTCTTCATGTAGCAGATACGTGGACACAAGACCTCCAGATATGCCCAGAATAGGAACAACAACTCAAATGAAGGTATAAAGCATACTAAAATGCAAGTAGAAGCTCCAGGGGCTCATGTCAAGCAGTGGAAACTCAAATCGACCCTCACAGGTGTCTTGACTTGATATACCCAGATATGATTATAATATCTTCAATTTCCCAATTTGGCACGATTTTGAAAATTTATGAGTCTTCAATAAATCAAGCTTTATGAGAATTCTCCCATGCCTGCAAACCCTTCTTCACATGATCGTTCAAACTTGCTTCTGTCCTACAGCCAGGAATAATCATTCACCTCCTTTCTATATACTAAAGTAAGTCCTTCCTCTAGAGAGATCAAGAACTTATCTTTAGAATCTTGAGGATCATAGAAACTTGATTGAAGCTTTGATGACCACTTGTTTCCTGCTCAGGCGCAGCCACATGCACAACACTTATGCTTTGATGACTGTAGCTGTGTTCCAGTAATTTAATCTTCCAAACTCCAAGGGCCACGACTTCTCAATAATTAAATTCGATTTCCAATAAATAAACTGCCCTTGACTTGTCCGCCTATCTTCTCATGCTGCACCCAGATTCCTGAATGCTGCGATCATTTCCAGCAAGACTTAATCATGAACAAGTCTCAAACCTCGCATGGGTTATACTCTTGAAGCTGCGCTCATTACCAGATGAAATCCCCTTAAAGTCGTCCTCCTAACAAACGCCTTGTTAGTTGCTCTCTTTTCCAACAATTAATTCGACCATACAAAGATGATGCAAGTACACCTCAAATAATAAGTTTGATGCCTAGATTATATCTCCTTCAGACTGCTTAAACAATTTTGATCATATCTTTTCTTAGACCCGCTCTGATACCACGTTAGTTTTATGATCAGAAATGTAAAGCAAAAATACAACAACACATTTGACAATTAACACAACAGTTTATCTCGGGAAAACACTCCTACTCGAGGGTGAAAAACCTAGCAAAGAATATCTCTTATATATCCAATGAATAAGTACAGAAAACTGCATACAAAATCAAGCCTTACACAAGGTTGGGTGTATACAATGAATGGAAACACTTCTCCTTGATGCTAAATACAAATAAGTATGCTTTCCCTTGAAGCCTGATCTGCTGCAAATGGAAAGGCGAACTTCTGCTGGAGGTGCGAATGAAGTGATTGAATTGATGGATTGAACTTCACCTTGTATATATACAAAGCAAGGTGACTTTTCATCTAGGTCGGCCTCCAATAGAAATAGAAAATATAAAATATAATTTGCACATCAAGGAGGCCGACCTGCCTTGAGCATCTTTTCATTTAACTTTATTTAGAACATGAAGGCCGACTTGCCTTTATTTAAGAAAATTGCTCCTTAAGCTATAAAACACTAACACTTAATATGCGAATCAGATCCGATAATTGGTATGAAACCTTTTGTAGCACCTAGGGTTTGAAGCCTATGATTCTTGAAATGATGTAGCAGCTGAGGTAAGGTATAAAATGAGTTGCCAAGGCCTTGAGAAGACCTATACTGCTTATGGCTGCCCCTGATCTGTTGCAATATGCTGATATTATATTGCTGCAAACTCAAGTTTGCAAAATATATATCTGAAACTCATCCAAATAAGCCCAAATGAAGACCCAAGGTAGGCCCTCCCCAAAGGTGAACTGGGGTCTCATCCAATCCACGATAGCCTTTGAGAGTTTTAGTTCCCAGAAGGCTGAAACAATGCTGAAACCCTTCCCCAGAACTCAAACCTGCAAAGTGTTTTGTAAAAATGAGAGTAGAATGCTCAAAAAGGAGCCCAACACATTGCTTTATAACCTCTCATGGATTTTTTAATAAAGTTCAATAAAATTTTCCTCTTTAGGGTCTCTCCTCATCAAAAGAAAAAGACCACTTTTTAAAAACAACTTGAGTTGCTAGGATGGGGCACTTTTCACTATTCACCTTTTACTATTCCCATAAATCAACTTTAATCTTTTCACTTTAGCTCTGGATTCATCAACTGAAATCCAAACTGAAAGGCTCGTAAGGCTCCCAACTAGACTCCACAACCCTCGGTTGGGTCCCCTAACCATGCTGTTGACCTACGGGAACCCTAATAGTAGGCCAACCTCCACTATAGACTGAGCTGTCCAAGGAAGGGACATTACACACGCCAACCCAGAGGTCGACCATCTCCTCAACCGACTACCAAGGTTGTTGGCACGCCATTACATCATCCTGCAAGATCTTTAGGCGGAGAGTGACTAAGAGCACCGAAGACAATAGATACTACAACAGTACGAGGAAAGGACTAAGTCGGAGGAAGAGGAATGTGACACTAGCCGAAGGCGTACTCTCGACAATCAATGATTGTACACCCAACAATTAATGCCCGTACAAACCAATAAGGACAAAAATAGAGTACCAAGTGGGCAAAAAAAATCAAAGGAAAGGGTATGACAACCACTTAGATTAAAGGAACAAGAAACTCGACGGAGAAGACAAAAACAAATTGTTGAAGAAACGAATGAAGACCTTAATGAAATAAATCAATCTATTGTTAAGTTACATCAAAGCCTTGCTAAGGAAAGTGACGAAGGAACTTTCAGGACACCATCGACAACAGATAGAGAAAAACTAAAAAAAGATGAAAATGGACTTTTAAAAGAACTTGAAAACAGTATAAGCTGCTTTCGAGAGTTGTCCATATTAGACGATGAGGGACGAAGGATTGGAGGATTCGAGCCAAAGACCCCTAGGCAGAGGGAGCACTAGTTATCTGTTTGAGGGTGACAACTAGTGCTTGGATTCAACAGTAAAATTTCTTACCAAAAAAAATAATGAACTTTTTGTCCTTGCCACTCACAATGTCTCTAGGCAGTCCATGAAGTCTAAAAACCTCTCTAAAAAAAATTAACCACCTATGGAGCATTATATTATGAAGATATAGCAAAAAAATGAGCATACTTAGTGAATCTATCCATAATCGCCAAAATTCAATCCTTACCATGTACTCATGGAATACCCATGATAAAATCCATAGAAATGCTCTCCCATTTCTAATTTGGAATGGATAAGTCTACAATTGTCATGTTCTACTTTGTTCTACTGACAAGCCAAACACTCCCTAACATGCTTCAACATATTTCTCTAGAGTCCCTTCCATGAAAAGCACTCTCACTTACTTGTAGATCTTGTAGTGTCTCAGATGACCTGCTAATGGTGTGTTGTGACATGCTCTCAAAATCTTCTCCTTCATCTTTGATTTTGGAACAACATACACCTAATAGTTATAGAGAATGAGTTCATTAGCCACCTTCTACCTGTCATGTTGTAGCTTACCATCCAATATATCGATATCAAATGTTTTTTTGGCATACTTAGCTATTATAGAAACCCTCCGATCAAAAGATATATCAGTCATGGAACAAAGATAGGGCTTCCTAGATAATGCATCAACTACGACATCTTCTTTCTCTTAACATACCCAATATTAGAATCATAAGCCTAAAACTTACCCACTTTTGTTGTCTATCAATCAAATCCTTCTGATTGAGGAAGAACTTTGAGCTATTGTGATACATCTTTACCACAAACCTCCCACAAACCAAATATTGCCTAAATTTGACAAATGCATGCATGATGGCCAACATTTCCTTGTCATAAATAGAGAAGCTCCTTGAGCTTCCTGCTCTCAAATGCTATGGGATGCTTGTTTTACATCAAAACCACTCCAATTCCCTATCTTGAAGCATCGCACTCCAAAACAAAAAGAAGTGAAAAATCTAGAATGGCTAAAACGAGACATGAAGTCATTACCTCCTTGAGCTTGTCAAAATATCTCTGTGCTGAACCACTCCAAGAGAAAGTTCCTTTCTTCGTCAAATCTATCAATGGAGCAGCTAGCTATGAAAATCCTTCGACAAACCTCCTGTAATGACTGCAAAGACCAAAAAACCCTCTCAAGTGTGATATAGTTTTAGGAGGAGGCCAATCCATGATTGCTTTAATCTTCTCATTATCCATGCTAACTTTGTGGTCACTAATTTTATGCCCTAGATTTAATATCTCTAATCAACCCAAACTCACATTTTGATGTCTTGGAAAAGAATGACTACTGCTCTAGAATACCACACACCTCATCTTACTATAATTCAATATGTCATCAAAGAAAACTAATAAGAACTTCCTCAACTACTTAATGAATACTTGATTCATGCAAGATCAAAATGTGGCAAGCACATTAGTTAACCCAAATGGCATGACCAAGAACTCATAATGCCCAGAATGACATTTGAAGGTTGTCTTATGCAAAGCCTCATCTCTCACCCTTATTTGATGATACCCTAATCGTAGATCAATCTCGGAGAATCACACCATAACATGAAGCTCATCTATCAACTCATCAATCCTAAGACTACGGTAGCAGTTCTTGATTGTCTTCTTGTTAAGGGCTCTATAATTGATGGACATCCTCACAGTACCATCCTTCTTCTTGACCAACACCATGGAAGAAGCAAATGTGCTAGAGCTCGGTCATATGTGTCCCATATCCAACAGCTCCTTAATCACCTTCTTCTCAATCTCTTCCTTATGCCTCTTGGGATGATGATAAGGGGTAGTGATAAATGGTTTCAATCCTTCCAACTCAATAACATGCCGAAAACCTCTATCCGGTTGCAACGCTAAAGGAGTATCATTGAACACCTGCTATGCTTGTCCAAGATGGAGTGGATGTCAACATGGTAACATATCCCATCCTTGGATAAACTCATGTCTATAATCAAACACTATGCTGCCGAAGCCACTTGGTCTCTATGAAAAGACTTCTCCATCCTTTCAGCCAAAACAATCTTGGGACTTTTGTTGGATAAGCCTTGAAGAACCACCTCCTTTCCCTCATATTTAAATTTCAACTCTCATAGTATAATAGTTTTGGGTAAATTTGCCAAGTGAATGCAACCATTGCACACCCAAAACCACATTTGTCTCACCAATGCTAACCACATAAAAGTCATCCCACACTCAAGTATGCTTACCAAATTCAATTGAAAATCTAAGTGCCAATAGCACTTATTTATAAGAGTTTAGGAGTTTTTTGCTTAAGAGCACTTAATTGAAGCTTTAACTCTTACACATCTTGAAAGTTTCATTAAACTCTAAACTGAATGCAATATTTAATGTAGGTGCTCGGTTCTACTAGGTTTACCTTGAGCTAGATAACTTGACACTTTTTCACCCTAACCAACTAGCCATTGTTGAAGGAGGGCAATGTGAAGTAGCTTGACACCTACAAGTGGCTGCAATTGTGTGTAACCATAAATTGCTCAACCACCTTGCCAAGACTTGTACAAAATTCTCTTAACTACCAAACTCTATAAATTGTCTAGGTCTTGTTTCAAGCCAAACTTAGCTCCTCTTGGGTGGCTGCCACAACAAGACTTTTCTTTTGCCTTTGCTTATGTGGGTGCTACACATAGAGAATCATTGACTCCAAACTAAAAGGGAAGTAGGAGTCTCAAAAGCTAGATGCAGTGAGCCATTGACGGCCCAACCTCCTCCAATTTGCATACAAAATTATCTTCTAGGCAAGATTTAGACCTTAGAAGTCTAGAAATTCCCAACCTCAAGTCCCCCAACATAGCCTTATTGTTTTGTAAGATACCATGTTAAGACAATTTAAAATGGAATTTAAGTGCTTATCGGAAGCCGACCTTGGAGAAAGGGATCCGTAGGCTTCAATTTCAGCCTTAAAGTTTTACAAGAAAAATCCTGGTGCAATACCACCAATCACAAAAGCACTCTTCAAACCATGTGCCATCCACACCAAAACACAAAGAATGTAAGCAAGAATGCAAGGATCCACCATAAAAAAAGAAAGGTCGCATGTGCATACAATAAAGACTGGCCAAATTCACGCAAACACCAACATCCGTTTAAATCAATGCTTCCATCCACCAAAGGCCCAACTCACTGTCCAACTGAAGTAAGCCACATCTCAACAAAGGCATTTGCCTCCACCAAAGCCAAAAAGAAATTAAGAAGGTTTAAAAATTAAAAACTCCTCCAGACGCAAGCAATATTCAATATGGTTACTAAAAAGTGTTGTGAGTACATCTTACTCCACCCTCTGATTGGCTAGTAAAATTTGCTACTGAGTTTGCTTGTAGAGGCAATTTGAGAAGCCAATCTCCTCAAAAGTTTGACTTAAGGCTTGAGCTTCTAAAAATTCTTTTTAGTATCTAGTTGGGGAAAAAATATTTACAGAGCCCGTCAATCACAACTTGGGAATCACTTTTAACCCATAAATGGTTAGAGCCAAGGGAAGAAGCAAATGCAATACTCACAACAAATGCTTCCTATTTTGCTTCATTATTAGTATGTTGACCTAAAGAGAGAGAACCACCCTAAATAAAACCACCTTCTACATAGTGAAGAATCACAACCACACCTGCTTTGGCTGGGTCACCCCTCAAAGCACCATACAATTTAGTTTAGGGAAACCAATCAATAAAATAAAATGGCATAAATTTATTTACTTGGCCATAGAATGAAAATAAAGATTTTTTTTCCTAGAAATAAATAAAGGGGTGCAACACCTTTAAGCTTGATCATGTGCAACACCTTTCAGCTGGATCATTTCCCCCATGTTTAGCACATTAGGCATGTGTTTTGTCCATTGAGCTCTCACATCGGAAAATGTTCTTTTTGATGAATATAATGAGAAAACAATAATGCATGTTGAAGATATAATAATTGAAGAAAATGTTCCAATGATTTTCAGTGGTGTCCAAAATACACATACTGAAATTTCAAATCTTGAAAAGAATGGGCCATTGTCATATGAAATGCAATTACAAAGTAGTTGATGTTGATGAGCATGAATTTGTGAAAGGTATTGACTCATGTTCCACTAATCTTCATTCTAAAAGCATGCTTCACAAGAGTGGCAGTGTTGTTTCAAATATTTTGGAAATTTCCAAATCAGCAATAGAAGGTAAACACTTTGATGATCTTTTTCATAAGGAGGATAGTAGTGGCAAGGATGTTTTTGTCACCATGAGAAGTATTCAAACAATGATGAAAAGGTGAAGGGTATAAAATGGAAAGAGGATACTTTCCCTCAACTTCAAAATTGCTCATGCATGATGGTGTGGGATCTTGGTGCTTTAACCAAACAACTACAAAAGGAAGATATTGAGAAACACATGAAGGCTACAATTTTTGATGGGTTTAATATCATTGTTGTTGATAAATTCATCATGGCATGCACTTGGATAAGTAGACAACTTAATTTAGCCATTGGAAAGCATAAGGTATGTGATGATTTCTATGTTGAGAAAATTGACATGGTTATGTGTATTCAATGATTACATTCCACAGGCGACTTTCTATAGAATCAAAAATCTAGATCTGAAGGAAAATATATGGTGCTTGGAGATGTTTCTAATGAAACTATAGGAGTAGACATAGGAAGGATGACTTCTTGCTAGGGACAAGTTGCTTCGGGAGCTAGTTTCTTGGTGATGGAGAGTGCATACTCTCATTGTATGGTAAGCAACATAGTCTTTATTTTGATATTCAAATGTTTCTAAATCAGCATAGTATGGTGTTGAATAATATGTCCCCAAGATCACTGTTAGATAGAGGATTCCAACATGCCATAGAGTTATTTGAGATCAAGCTACCATCATATTTTTTTTTTCCAAGGAATATGTGCAATTTTCAATAGCCTTGTTGGACACATTGAGTTCTTGGTCATACCATTTAATGTGATTAATGCATGAGCTAGTTTCCAATTCATGGCGAATTAGGTATTCAGTGGTCAATTCGTTTTGATGATTCTTGAGGATATTTTGATGTGTAGAAAAACATGGAAGCACCTAAATTTGATCCATGGTATTCTAGAGCAATAGGCTTTGTTTGTAAAAGAATTTAAGTGTGAGTTTGGATCACAAAGATTTTATATTTGGGCCAAGTAATTATTGCTTGAGAGTTGAGACATGTAGATGGATCAGAAGAAATTTCATCTCTCTAGTCCCTACCACACTAACTTTGTTGAGATGATTCTTTAGTCTATGAGGCAATTTTAAAAGGTTTGTGAGGGAATTTTCACGTATAGTTTCACCTTAATGAACATGACAAAGAAAAGAGCTTTTGCATGGATGGATAGAATACAAAAATCTTTTGATAAGCTTATAAAGGTAATCAGCTCATGTCTTGTATTTTCTAATTCAGGTTTCTTACAACTGTTTGTGGTAGAATGTGGTGTTTTAGGAGAAGGTATGGAGGTCATATTAATGCAAAAGGGGGACTCCATTAAAATTGAGAGCATGAAGTTAAAAGATTCAAAAACTGGTTTCTTTATTTATGGCAAGGAGATTCTTTGCCTGAAGCATGTTTTGGAAAAATTCAGATATTATTTGGTTCATGGTAGATGTGTGGATAAGACATTGCAAAGGCTTGAAGTTCTTCTCGGATCAACATGATTTGAATGATGAACAACAAAAATGGGTAGAGAAACTACAAGCTTATGATTTTAATATAGAATATATGAAAGGCACAAGAATATAGTTGTTGATGTCTTTTCTAGAATGCCCACTTTTTGTTTTATTTCTGTCATTTATGATGATTGGAAGAATTCTATCATGGTATATTATGCCAAGAGTACATTTGCTATTGACGTTTTAGATGAAAATGAACACAAGTATGTGCTAGCAAATGGTTTTATTTTTAATATGGAATTTTTCTAGTGCTTGATTCTAAGATGAAATAGAAGATTTTGAAAGGTTTGCATGATACACCCATGATGGGATACTATATTGGAAGATTTAGGAGTTTGTCATTGATGCATTTGTTGGCAACATGAGCATGTGGGATGAGTACAAGTTGTATAGTTATGTAGTTCAGTGTTGTCATTGATGCCAACATTGTGATGTGGTATGAAGACCATTGTGCAGATCAATTTGTACAACTTGAATATGTTTGAATATGGTAATCCAGTGGGCATTTGCAAGAAGGTTTGATCCAGTGAAGATAGATGAAGAGAAATTTGGCTAAGTGTCAATACAGGTAATTCCGGTGTACAGGACTTTTGATTTTTGGGTCCGCATTGGTCCGTTGTATAAGATCTTGCTTTGCGCTTTTGATATAATTTTGTTGGATGATAGAGGAACCTAAATCCAAAATTTCATATTGTTTAGGCTCCTAGTGATGAAGTTATGAGTGACAGAAGTTCGGCCTGACAATCATAGGTGTTCTCCAGTTCATAAGCATGTTTTGGTGAATCCGCACTTCTCTCTGCAGATTGGAATCTGACTTTGCAGTTTTGTGGATATGTTGATAGGTGTCAGTAGGGTATGTATTCCAAATGGCATAGAGTTTGGAGGTCCGCGTGGTAGTTGTTGGCTGTACAGTTGGCAAAATTTGATATTAGGTCATTATTGGTGGCGACCTAATGAATTTTCTGTTTTGTGGAGATTGAATAAGTATTGATCCATTATGTAGGAGCTATTTTAGGTCCATGCCGACCTATTTGGACTTGTTATAAGTTTTGATTCATGGTGCGAAGCGTGTATGTATGTATGTTAAGCCGACAAGGTATAACTGGTATGATACATCTAATTAGGCCGACCTAATTGATGTTGTAAGTGTTTGTGGATAAAGTGGATATATATACAAGATCTTTTTCAATGCTTTGGAGATACAGATGTGATGTGATGTGCAGTTGATGCGAATTGTGCGAGTATAAGGCAAATGCTGAAATGTGCTAGACAATTTTTTCTTGGACTTTTCACAATACAACCAGCACTAAGCCAACTGATTAGTGGTAGCTCAACAAAGTAATAAGCAAATTGAAAACACTCAACACCAAGAATGTGCCCTAAAACCTGATGTGGGTGAGGGGCTAGCATATGGCGGAGGTAAATGCTCAACAACTTGAAAGAAAGTTACAACTGAAAGTAAAGAGGCGGTGAACCAGCCATGAACAATTTCCACACTTCCACTTATTTAGTGGGGGGAAAAGAGACAAAGCAAACTAATTCATCCGCTGCGACAGGCATCCACTCAATAGTGGGAATTCGCCACTTTTTAGTGGGTGATTTATGATGTTACAATAGTTTATTCCTCCACACTGGCGGTAAACCATCCAGGGGTTACAAAGTGTGCATTAAAAACTCAAAGTAAATGCAAAATAACAATGGTTGGATTAGTACTACTAATTCACAACCTTACAATTAGAGAAATCTGCAATTTACAAGTGTTACATTGATAGAAACATTGCAAACATGTGAAGGATGAATCTTCCAAGTATTAAACCTTTCTAATATTGAAATTGAAGCCAAAAACTGAACTTATTGAAGTCTGATAACAAAAACCAACATACTGAAAATGTCAACCAGCAAACAGAAAACCACATAAATGCTCACAACTTCATCAATATACCTCCAAATGTGATGAAACGAAGTGCAAAGACTCTTTGGAGGGTAGGCGCCCAAGTTGCAATGAAGAAACAACTTCAATTCACCTCTAATTATTAGGCATGAATCCCAATGCCCATCATGAGAGGTACGACCTGTTGGAAGGTGCGATTTTGCAAAATAAAAATAAAGATTTGGAAATAGATTCCAATCTTGTGGAAAGGGTCGCCTTGAGTCAAGAAACACTTTGCAAAGATACCCAGAATGATATTTTATTTGCTCAAAAAGCTGCTAACAAAAAACAATTTCAGTTGTAGTAATACCAGCAACACCAAAATTGAGAAACATCACCAAAATTCTCCATTTTGAAGCTCAATCTGTTTGTCTGGATGAGAAGCAGCCATAAAGCCAACTAGGTGTTATCTTTCAAACACGAAATTGGTTAATTGCTAGGAGGTAAGCATTCCTCGAAGCTGAATTTACATTGTCATTTCGACAGCATAACTTTAATAAACGTTGGATGCCAAATGCTAGAGCAAACACTCTCTTTTATAGAATTGAAGGTGACTTTTCAAATACCATAACTCCTCCAAGAAAGGGATGCCCCTTCACCTTTTTGAAATATTCAAATTTAAAAAAACACTTTATTCCATCTTATTTAGGCGTCCAAACTTCATGGCACAATAAACATTATAAAATATCAATTAATTCCTCCATGAGGCATCCACTCTTTATGTCCACCTTTTAACACAACTTCAAGTCATAACACTAGGCCAAGGGGTCAATTTAAAAATATAACATTAATGACTTGAATTAACTTATTTCTCCAATATTTCACCTCAAAAGTCAAAACCAAACATACTCAATTGCTCCAATTGAAATGGAGAACTTACCGAGATGCTGTCAACAGGACCACTGCCAAAATTAGAACTTACTAAAAATAGTAAATTCTGAGAAATGCCAAAAACCTCCAAACGATGGAAACCCTAATTTCACCTTGACAAGCCTACGGGCCTCTGGAATAGGTTGGCAAACACATAAGAGTGTATGGCTAAAAATGGGGACATTACAAATGCAAAACAGAGTAGAGCATTGATTTAGATTAGAATGAAGTGTGTTAAGTCTATATTTTGAGCTTCAATGGAATTGTAGTTCATGCATTTGTAACAATTCAAATTTGGCTGTGTGCCACAACCTCTTCTATCTTTTCTACTTTCAATGGGCAGTGAGTCCACTTGGACAGTGAGCACTTTTGTAATACACTATAACTGGTTATAATATATTGTGAGCTAATCCTCACCGTGGTTTTTCCCTTTTTGGGTTTTCCACGTAAAAATCTGGTGTTCATGTGTTATGTGATGTTGTTGTTTGTTTTCATGCTTTCATTCATTACTGCAAATTGAATATGCTATGAGGATTGAATGGTTAGATGTCTAAGTGGTTTAAAAGAATACTGATTCACCTTCCACCACCCCCGCCTCTCAGTATTCCGGGTGTTCAACAATACCGATACTACAATATTTGTAGATGTGTAAGAGAGAGATTCTAATGGAGGAACTTTGAGGAGAAGAATATCAAATACATTAGGTAGTACATCACCTATCACCAAAATGAAATAACACGTCTTTTTGGGAAGTTTGTTGCAGCCATTGCTTATTCCCCATCAAGATTTTTCACCTATATTTGGAAGAAGTTGTTTTTCTTGGGTAGCAACTAGCTCACTTCCAAAATTAGTCATGACACACAAATAGGTGGACAAGCAAAGATAGTGAATATGTGTATGGAAGGAAACTTGAGGAAAGATACCACATGTCAATAGGCAGCATGGAACAAATGGTTGCACCTTAATGATTGCTACTTCAATGCCATTCATCAAATACTCATTGATATGTCTCCAATTAAGGCATTGTGTTTTTTTGGTGCACTAACTTTTACTAGTTTAGTGTTCATAGATAGTAAAATGCCACTCATATGGGGACATTATAATAGTATTCATAGTATGCTTGATCACATTGGAGCTCTCAAAAATGGGAAAGAGGATCTTTTGTGGGTGGTGGTTGATAGCTGAATTTATGATTCTTGGAAAGTAGTGAACTTCCAAGTAGAAGCATATCAAAGGCTAATGATTTAGAATTTTCGTAGGATGATGAACTTTAATGGATAGTGGATGTTATGAATAAAATATTCATGGCAGAATTTCCAACTTTCAATTATACTAGAGTGGCACAACGGAAACATGTTGGTGAGTACATTTTCCACATTAAGTAGCTCTTGGGTAAGCTTGAAATTTCAGGGACAAAACAAATAATGGAGTTGGCAGAAGTTTTCCCACAATTTGGTAAATTGGACAAATTGACACACCAACTCCCATGGATGATTTTGGATCTTGGTATTTGTAGAGAGTTTTAGTTCGGAGAAGTTGGTGAGTTGAACTCAAAATTGCTTGAGGAAAAGCAAATTTGGGAAGGGCTGGCTGTCATGTCCCATTTTCAATTAATTTATTTTTGTGGACAAAATGCCCATTCAATATTCTTCATGGGCTTACGGAAGGTGAAAGGGAATTTTCATTTATTTAATATTTATTATTTTGGACCTGCAAAAGATTTATTTTATATGTTAGGGGTCAAACTGAATATTAAATATATTCAATTAATTTTGGGTGTTGGAATCCCAAAAGGGCATTTGGGATTTCTTGTGAGGAGATTTGTAACCTCCAAGATCAGGTGGAAATCTATTATTAGTAGATTCTTTCACAATTTTTATAACAACTTGCATATGGGGAGTTATTGTTTAATTTTAGTTAGGAATGTTGTAATAGTCATGAAAGGTGAGCATCTTTAGAGGGAAATTGATGAAATTATCATTCTTTTATTTATTTAGTTTTCCAAGAGAGGGGTGTTGGGATTTGGGTGCCCAAATTGGGGCCAACATCATCTATTTATTTCTAGGTGATTCCACATTTCACGCATCCATCTTTTCATACAAAACCTCTCTCAAATTTTTTATTGATCGTTTGTGTTCAAGCAATCAAATTTGAGGATGAAAACCCTTGGGTTTATCGGAGATTGGAGGACAAAAACCTTCTAAAATCCTTGAGGCAATTTCATATAGAAGTTGCATTTGGGCTGGAAAGTTTGTGGTATTTGTTTTGCAAGAATAATGAAGGAGAAGGATCTAGATTTGCATAGTTTGGTCTTCTAGCTTACTATTTTGGTTTTGTGGCTGTAGCTTATGTTTGAAATAGCATTTTTCTATGTATTTTTGCATGTTGGAGCAGCTTTGTGCTGCCAGTGATCCATAGATACATATTTTGTGAGTTTAGTTTAGTTTGGATAGTTTGTGTGTGTGTGTTCAAGGAGCTTGGTCTAGTGGATTTGTTCAAATTGTAATCTTTTGTGCTGCTGTTATATTTCATTTTATAATAGCATACTTGCTGTATACTTCATTAATATAAGGAGCCCAACACTTTGGTGGAGTTTCTGTAATGTCCCCTTGCTAACCTGTTGGTAGGGTGGACCATTAGCCTATTCAGTTGAATTCCCGTAGGCTAATGAGTAGGGATTAGGGAGCTCTGGAGGCAGTTTATCCATTGTGTTGGCAGCATCTTCTCATTCAGATGAGTTCCAATGGTTTTCTTGTGCATAATCCCCCTTTCTGGAGAGTATTTGGGCACATTCCAGTACTTACTATTTTTAGTAAGTCAGGTTGAATCATCGACAGTGCCTATGGTCAGTCTAGTTATTTTTAGTTGTGTTGGTGGAAGCATTTGAAATCGATATTTCGATATATTATATGGTGCAGTGCTTTATTTTAAATACCATAATGTATTAAAGTCAAATGTAATATTTAACTTAATGTTATTTAAAAATTATAAAGTTAAGTTATAAAAAGGCCCATGAGTGATCATAAGTTGTTTTTAAAAGGGGGACTCCTAGAAGTTGGCGCCCAAGTTGAGGGAGAGATAAGAGAGGGAAAAATTAAATTAAAATATTCTTTCTTCTTTTTGGGTGTGAGAATTAGGGCTGAAAGTTGGCGCGCCTAATTTGGTAAAGAAGTATAAGTTTCATTTGGAGCTCATTTTTGGAGATTATGTTGATTATGTTATGTTATGTTATTTTTGGATATTGCTTTGGGTTTGGAGGAGATTGCTTCTCTTTGGTTTGTTGAAAGACACAGTCTGGGAGATTTTTGGTGATTTCATACAAAGATCACAGTTGGTATTATTGTGGAGTTTGTAATTCAAGTTTTCAGGGTTAATGCAGATTTTTAAAACTATTTGGGTAGATCTGAAGGAGAATATTGAGTTTTGGTTGTAGAACCCTTCTCTTTGCCGGCCATACCTCTTGTGGCTGGCTGTGCATGCTGATTTGGTTCATTTCTGGAGGTGGCGTTGAGATTTCAGATTTATTTCCAGCTATATGGTGGCTCCTAGGGCATGCAAGCACTCTTTCGTCACTATGGTATTCTTTCTGAAGTATTTATGCAAGAATATTTATACATGTGAGTTGCATGTACTAGCATGAGCTTGCATGCTATTGCATGTGTTGATTTGGATAAGAGGTGATATTTTACGTATTGGGTTGCTGTTATTTTGAAGAAAAAATAAGTATACTGATCAGCATTTAAATCTGGAATTTCTCTGCTATTATATTTCATAATTAATATCTGCTGCAAATATTTATTGTAGTCTACTGTTATATTCAAATCATTTCAATCAGAACACAAACCCCTTTTGCATCTTTTGTCTAGTTTGAAAGAACACAAATAAAAGAACATAGTATTTTTAATCTAAAAAGAACAACAGGGCTGCATATTACAGTTTCCTAAGTATAATGGTGCAAAAATTGTCAATGTTGTTTGTATGCTGCAAGGATTAATTTCTAGCTTTTATGCTCAGTTGTGAGACTGTTATTTTCTGTCATTTTCCAGCAAGTTGTTTTACATTTTGTGTAATTCATGCTTATTGATCAGCCCCTGAACATAGAAAAAACTTCCAATTGATAAGGAGTAAAATTGTCAATTCTGGGTACATAGTTCATGAAGAAATTGTCCTTAAATATAGGAAAAGATTCCAATTTATATGGAGTAAAATTTCCAATTCTAGGTACACATTTTGTGAAGAAATTGTGAAAGTATTTTGAGTATTTACAAGATATTTGCGACATTTTCAAATTTGAAATATTTTTGGACAAAAAACCTGTTGGGAACATTACACATTCCTTTAGTAGATTTATAAGAATACCTTCTTGTATTTTACATGAGTCATGATTAGTTAATAGTTCATCTATGCTTTAACTGGTAAATGGTAAACTCAATTATGTGGTTCTTCATTATACTTGCTAAAAATTGTTTTATAAACTAACTCTTTCTAGCCTCCATCTAAGAGTGTTAAATTGGCAAGCTACTAGAATATAACCTTTAGTTGATTTTAATGTGCTTTTATTAACTTGTTTTTTTGACATATGTATGGATTTTGTGTTTCTTATGCAGGAGATTGATGGTTTGAGAGTAATGGCAAGTGATTCTCTTGAAGAAAAAGAAATGCGTGATCTAGCAGTTGCAGAACTTCCAGTGATGTTAGAAGAGGAAAGAAACCTTCAGTATAAGCTGCTTAAGTGTTTGCTTCCAAAAGATGACGTGGATGCAAGAGATTGCATCCTGGAGGTCAGAGCAGGTATGACTGCCCAATTTGATATACATCCATGAACAGGTCAAGCACATTTGTTCTACTGAAAGAAAGAATCAGACGACATTCATATTGTTGTGTGTATCACTGATTTGAGTGTTTATATTTAACTTGTATTGAACAGGCACGGGAGGGGAGGAAGCATCATTGTTTGCTATGGATTTATTTAAAATGTGTGCATCTGCCTACATAATATGCTATCCATTGTTTTCTATATTCATATTCTAGGTTTACTTAATTTTTCAGTATCAGCCTATTTCTTACAGTTATTTTTGAGCACACATAACCCAGATGGTAATGAGGTGAAGAGATACAGGTATGAACGATATGCCCAGAAAAAGCGATGGAAGTTTGAAGTTGTGAATGTGACTGAGTCAGATCTTCGAGGATACAAGGTACGATTACTATTTGAATTTGAGTTGAATTTTTTGAGGCATGTAATCCAACGCTTACTAGATAGATCTGGGATAGAAAGTGGGATTTAACCCCAAATGGGGGATATGGAAAGCTTAAGTTCTTTATGGCAACCAGCTTATGGTCACAGTGTTAGCTTCAAAATATTTTGCTTCATTATCCTTGTACAAAATCCTTTACACCAATTCTAGCTCAATGCTTTCTATTCAACAAACATAGATATCTAAATTTAAGCTTTCCATATATGCACGAGCAAGTCTCAGCATGGTTCAAGAAGCAAGATCGTACTTATTAGGAACAAAGCTTTTGTTAGGTACTGTAGAAGATTTTTCACACCAATATTTCAAATAACACTCTATGACTCATCATCAAGATCATGCTTATCCTTGCTCGCCCCAATTAATGTTGAGTACTGAATTCTACAATTTGGAACTTAGAAATGGCTCATATGTGTTCACTTTATACCCATTTTGTTGTTATATCTCAGTATGAAACTTGTACAGTTTATTGACGATTAAGAACTTGCAGCAACTGCTTTGCACTGTTTTCTTTGTATCACAGCAAAGTTGAGCCTGCTATGATTTTCTTGTGTTATCTATGTCATACCTCTAAGAAAAATTTAAACTGGCATCCTATATTTACAAAATTTATCACTAATAATGTTCATATGTCCTACTTTAAAACTGCAAAAGTTTGCAAATAATTGTTGAAATAATGTCCTATCAAATATTCTATATTACAGGAAGCATGTGCAGCAATTTCTGGGGCTGGAGTTTATGGAAAGATCAAATTTGAAAGTGGAGTGCACCGTGTCCAGGTTTGCATGCATATATGTTCTTTCCATTACGTTCCGTGAAGGATTCCTGATTTCACAGACATTGTTTTGGTAATATCCTCTAACTAATTCTATTTGTCATGATTAACTTTGCAGCGCATTCCAGTGACAGAAAAAGCAGGTCGCATCCACACTAGTGCTGCATCTGTTGCCATTCTCCCTCAGGCTGATGATGTGCGTTTTCTTTTCCAATACTACTTAATACTATTGCAATGGAATACAGTATAGCAAATTTCCTGGAACAATTTGCAATGTGAATGGCCTTTCTCAGAAGTAAATCTTGATTGATAAAATGCTTTGATAGTGGCTTCTCCAGAATGAAGAATCTCTTAAAAGGATTTATACCTTTTAAGTTTAATGTTTTTTCAAAGAAATTCAAAACAAATGCTTCCCAGTGATAAAATGATATTTTGGCAAAGAGCATATCGAAACTTTGAACTTTCAGACTTGCACCTGGGTACTTTGGTATTTTTTAATTGATGGAGCAGCCAGGGCCCCTCCGACAAATAGGGGCTTGGAACATAATCTCAAGTGTAAACAAACATAAATGAAGGATTGTAGCTAAAAGAATGTTGTGCTGTGGTAGGAAAGCCCACTACAAAAAATATTTATTAATATTTAATATTTACTAATGATCAAAAAAACAGTCAGTTGGGGTGTTGTGAAAGAATTAGTGTAAAGCGTTGGAACTGTCAACTGGAATTCCAAACTGTAGTAATGTGACTACAATACAAACATAATAGCTGGACAAGTGAAACAAATTTAAAACAAAAATCACACAAAATAAAAAAAATAATTCCTAAATGGGCAAAATAGCTTCAAAGATCATCATTATTCTCTAGTAATAGTCTAAGTTTGAAAAAAAAAATGCTGATGGTATTGTTAAAATTTCAGAACATGGTAAGCAGATTTTGCACTGAGAAATTTAAACCCTAACGTCAAAGTAGCTTTAAAGAAAAACTCTAATCAAAACAACAGATCTGAGTACTCTAATCTACAAACACATACTACTGAAAATATGAACAGTAAAAACTGCATCTACCTTCTAGTAAAACGTAAAGAAGAATGACATTGCACTAGCTCAACACTCAAATATGCTCTCTCTATATTCCAGTTGTGTGCCCTAGGTCTTTTTTATAGAGCAAGAGAGCTCTAGGGTTAACAATGAAAAATCTCCATCTCAGTGGAGTGCTTATGCTAGGAGAGAAAAATCTTAATTTAAAAAAGCAAAAGTAGAAAAAGAAAACAAAACTAATTGATCTAATTTATCAAACAGATGTTAAAGGTTAGGATTTGAAACATTTTTGGGGAAGTGCAAAATTAACAACTACTTGTCAATCTGTGAGTACCGAGCATGTGAGTTTTGCTTCAACGTATATAGAGCCTCTTTAATTTGCATTTATATGACCCTCATCCATGCACTGTAAACCCCTTAGGCTGATTGATATACACTTCTTCTATCTTGGCATTTAGAAAAGTTGTCTTTACGTCCATTTGATATAAAGACAAACAAAAATAAGATGCAAGAGACATGATTATCCTAATAGAATTGTTTCTTGCAACTAGAGCAAATGTTTTGTTCTAGTCAATTCCCTTTCTTTGAGAGAATCCTTGTGCAATGAATTGGGCCTTATACTTCTTTGTGCTCTTGTTCACCACATGCGTGACTTTGTACCACCACCTGGAATCAATCACTGACTCCCCTTGTGGTCTCAAAACAATTTCCCAAACATTGTTCTGCATGATGGAGTGATACTCCTTTACCATGGCATCTGGCCACACTTTCTTTGAATTTGCCTCCTCCAAACTAGAAGGATTGTAATCAATATGTTGGAAGACATCAATGCAACGCAACTGGGAAACTTCTTAGGGGGATGACTCTCCTGAAAGAAGTCTTTTGTGTTACTATTTGTTCCTATGCCTCTTGCAATGTTTGAGTAAGCCATCTAGGCTTCTTGGCTGTACTAGAAAGTAATGAGGTATTTTACCTTGCACTAGAACTTGGCTGAACTGTAGTTGGTACTGCTGTACATCACTGATCAGCACTTGGGATAGTAATCTGTTCACTCCCCTCAACTTCAATAGGAGGATCGTGAGACTTAGATGACTAAGCATCCTTCTCAAACTTCACATTTTGGCTCACTACTGTCTTCTAGTGTTATAAAACTTAGAACTTGCGAATCTTGGTGTATTACTTATTCCACAAACACATGCTTCAAGTTTGAAGGTTCAAGCTTTGTTCTCTTCTCCTTTGGCACATGCCTCTACTCAAAGAAACCGTTGTACATATTGTCATTGATGTCAAAGGTGGCAACATTGTTGTCATAAATGTTGAAGGAAATTGTTGTAGATTGATAGAAATATTGCCATTGATGTCAAAGGGCAAGTCCAAAATCAGGAGATGACTAAATTGTTGGAGGTTAAATCAATAAAGTCTCGTGCCAAATTTATGGCATCAATATCGAGAAATTGCTGTGCAAGGAAGGAGAAAAATAGAACCAATTAAATGATCGATTAATCTTGGTGGCCAAAATTGAGGAGGCAATTTAAATATTAAACTGCATTAATAATTGTTTATTATTTTTCTAAATGCTGACCCATGTCTAGTGCCCCTCTCCTTGAAAATTAAATTGCAAATAAAAATTAATAAAAATGGGTCGACCCCCCTCTACAGTGGCGCCCCAATTTATGTGCTATTATTTAAGGGGCCAACCCCTTCATGAGTGCCCAAAAGGTTAATGTTAAAGGGTGCATATTTATTTAGAGTTACCTGCCTTGGAATGTATGTGTTGGTTGATGAAATTGTGCCATTTGGAGATGATATATATTTTCATTTGAGAGGTGAAGGAAGGGTGTGTTTTTTGGACAATTCTATCATACATCCACCAGCCATTTGCGAGGGGAGAAGATATGGCAACCCCATTTCGCTGAGTGTTGTAGGGCACAATTAGCTCCCTCTTGATCCTTTCATCTTTGCAAAAGGTATCAAAGTCCTTGGACGTATATTTGCCTCCACTGTGAGACCTCAAAATCATTATCTTCTTTCCTGTCTAATTCACCAACTTTGGGAACTTCCCAAAGACCTCATCTTTGGTCTTTATGAAGTAAATTTAGGTTTTTCTAGAGGAATCATCAATAAATGAAACATAGTAAATGTTTCTTGCTAATGAAGCTAGTGACATAGCTGCATGTGCATTTGAATGAATTGGATCAAGAATCCCCCTTGATTTGTGCTCATTTCCGGGGAAAGTTGTCTTGGCATGCTTGATGAGTGTGCAACCCTTAAACACACTTGTGTTTTCTACCTTAAAGTTTAGCAATCCTTGGACCACCTCCTTCAAGAGAGGTAATGCTAACAATGCTAATTGTGTCTAACTTTATTGATCACAATCCAAAATACACAAGGGTATTGATTGATACAACAAAGTACAATTACAATGAATGGTAGTGTGAGAGGAATCCCATTTCAATGTCATACAAGGTATAATATAGTCCAAGAGTTCCAAGAGATCTTGGAGATGATGCCTGTAATGTCATATAATTGATATTTTGTAATGTCCCCGTTTTAGCCTTACGCTCTTCAATTGGTTTTGGCCTATTTTCGGAAACTCGTAGGCTAAGCAGAATTGAAAATTACGGTTTCCTATTTTTCAGGAGGTTTCAGATGCAGTTTTGAGGGCTTGCATGCGAGAGTTTTTGATGCATGTTTGGTGGAGCTTTTTGGGTTTTTGGAGAGCTTCAGAATGGTGTAATATGCATCTCCATCTGACAACCTTTTCAGGAACTTACTATTTATAGTTGTCATGTTGGCTTTCTGGTTTGTGTTCAGAAGGCGTTTGGAAACACTTACTATTTATAGTAAGTCATGATACTGCTCAGTTTGTGTTCAGAGGAAGTTTTGCAAACTTACTATTTATAGCAGTTTGCTATTTTTGGTAAGTCTATCTTTTAGTAGTATCATTCTAGCAGCAACTCAATCATTTGCAGTTCAATGTGGTTGATCAGTTTGGCTTTCTGATGGTTTTGAAGTTAACTTACTATTTTTGGCATTCGCTATTTTTAGTAAGTCCATTTATGGCAGTGGCATCATCATCAACTTGGTTTAGCTTGGCAAACACCAGTTTGCTAATTTTAGCAGTTTGTCAGTTGCAGCTTGGGCGTTGCTCTTGGCTATCTCTTTGGACTAAGTTCTATACTTAGTCAATTTTATGTTTTGAAGTTGTACCCCATGCCTAGGTTTGATGACTTCAAGTCGTTTTTAAAAAGGGGACATAAAGGGGTTGATTTGAGCATTTAATATTTATATTAAATGTTTTATTGTGCAACTTAAAGGTGGACGCCTAGAGTATGATAAGTAATGTTTTATTAATTCTAATAAAGTAAATGCTTGAGAGGTGGCATCCCTTGGAGGAAATTGAAGAGTTTCTTGGGGGAGTTTCAAGTTGATTCATTTTCCAGCTGAAGAGTCTATTTATTGATGCATTGCTCATTCATTATCATCTTTGGAAAATATTGTAAAGTTATGCTGCTGTTTTGAAATCCAGAATCCAGCTAAGGGAAAGCTTAGCAAATTTACTCCATTCTTCGAGCTTGAAACTATGGTTCCCTAGATGGTGATTTGAGAGTGTACTTCATCCAAAAGTACATATTGAGCATTACTATGGAGTTTTGGTGAGATATTTCCAGTTTTCATGTTGCTGGTTATTGTTTGGTTGAAGGAGATTTTCATATACAACTTTTGGTATGATTTTTATTTGCTTCTGAGTATTGAAACAATGGATTTATATGGCATGGGCGCCCCTTTCCATGCAATTTCAGATTTTAATTTGAAGTTTTTGATTTTTAAATGAAGTTCGCCCCTTTTTGAGGCTGTACCTTGCCTGGGGCTGCCTTGGAGTTTGTGTTTAATTATTTGGAGAGCTTTTGATACAGTTTTGGTGTTGGACATTGGGCGCCATCCTCCTAGAAAGCTTTTGCAATTTATTTTAGGTCATTCAGAGGAGTTTTGAGGATGCAATGAACATTTTGGTGATAGCATAGTTGTTGGTAATGCTTTTTCAGATTGCTGTTTTTTATATCAGACTTATTTCAATTTCTGATTTTGGTTTCTATCTTCAATAATTGAGAGATTATCAAGTGGGAGATCATCTATTTCATTGTGCTTTGTAAAGATTGTAATAACACTTGCAAATTGCAGTTGTTTTTCATTGTAAGACTGTAAACAGTAGTACTGTTCCAGTCATTTAACTTGCTGCATATTTTAGTGTTAATTTTCACATATTTGTAACCCTCGGATGGTTTACCGCTGGTGTGGAAAAAGAACAAACTAATCTCTCATTTATCACCCATTGAAAAGTGGCCAATTCCCACTATTGAGTGGATGCTTGCCGCATCAGATGAATTAGTTTGAAATTGTAATGCTCTTTCCCCCCACTAATTTAAGTGGTAGCGTGGAATCTCTCATGGCTGGTTCATCGCCTCTTTTTGTTTTCAGTTGTATTTATTTTCAGTTATAATTCTGTTTCCTCTGCCATATGTTAGCACCTCACCCACACTGGGTCTTGTGTGCACATTCTTGGCATTGAGTGTTTTTCATTTGGTTCTCTTTCGAAGTTAACGCTAATCAATTGGCGTAGTGTTGGTTTGTGTTGTGACAATTCAAGGAAAAATTGGTTGGCACATTTCATATTTATGAACTTTTACAAATATTTAATGAAATAGATAAACCCTCACACTTTTTGATCACCAAGATCCAAGTTGGACAAGGTGAGAGCAAATGGTGATTGAGAATATGAGACACTAACTTGTTGGTGAAAAGTCACATAGTCCTACAATGTATGCAATATGGAAAATTTAAATAATCAATCATGTCTTGGTGGCATTGCCATCCAAACTTTGTAAGAAACCTAAGGTTTCTTGTCTATTTTCATATCAGATCTTGCAAGTGACTTTGCAAGGAAGGGTGTAAAGTGCGGCCATCTCAAAAAGGGGTTCAAGTCCGCCCTTGGACAAGTCAAAGCTAAAGTGCGCCCATGTCAAGGAGAAGCTAAAGTCTGCCCAACTTTGGGAGAGGAAATTTTTCTAAGACATAGATAAAAAAAAATATGCCTAGAAAGAGAAGAGATCAAGCTAGCATGAAATTCACTCCTCGGCATGACAAAATGAAATCCTAAGGCACGAAAGGAAGAATGAATGGCAAGACAAACATGAAGTCCGCCCATCTCAGCTTGAAGAAATTCCTAAGGCATGAATAAAATTAAAAAATGGCAGAGAAATCTCCAAGTCCGCTCAACCCAAAAGGAGAGAGAAAATAATTTTTTTGACTAAGTACAGACGTTTGGAGAAGTCGGAAGTCTGCCCAGGAAGTTGAAAATTGGCAGAGAAATCATTAAGCATGTTTTTGCTAGGCAGATGATTGGAAAATTAAACATTTAGCCACAGATAAACAAATTTGGCCAAGTATCAATATTTTAATGGGTTGGAAATATTTAACGGGTTGAAAATTTAATATTTTAATTATTTTCCGACACTTAGGGAATTTTTTATTAAAATATTTGATGTCTGGAGAAAATGGGAAATTACTTGGAGGAATAATTAATTTTCCTTAGACAAAATTGAATTTTGCCGTGATTCAAGGATCAAATGGGTTGGAAAATTAATTTTAATGATTGATTTAATATTTTCCAACGATTTTAAGTGTTCAACACTTGGGCAAATTTTAAAAAGGAAACAAATCTGAAGATTTTGGATAGAGGTGGCGCTAGGGTGAAATTAGAATCTTGCCTCAATGATTTCGAAAAGAATTAGAAACTTGCTAATCGAGGAAAAGAAAACATTTCTAAAATTGAGAGAAACTCGAGAGAAAAGAAAGCAGTTACTGAGGAAAATCGCACTTCTCAGCCATATAATGAGTTTCAACAACTCATTTTTCACAAATTCGACTGAGAAGAAGTTAGCTCACTCAAATCTGCAAGAGATAATTTTTGGAAAGAGAAATATTGAGAGTAACGTTATTCTTTCAGTAGAAGACGTAATTTTATGCTGAAGGACGTGATTTTTAGGAAGAAATAAATTATTTCTTGGCTGAAAGTTGCAATTCTCAGCAGATTGGCGCACCTCTTTTATCAAATTTTTAGAAGTTGGAAGTGATTCACAGCCAGAGGATACTCTCAAAGGTTTGAAAATCGGTTGACAAGTCTTTTCTATTCATTTCTAATCTTTCGCAGTCATTCCAACACAAGATTTGTCCAGTACTTAGAGCAAATTTCTTCACTTTCAGCTTGCTTTTTCGCAGAGATTTATATTTTAAACAAGCTGAAAGTACGAATTTATCAAGTAACGTCCCAGAATAATCAGATTTTTAAAGTTCTCGTATTAATGTAAATTATTTCCGTACTTGCAGGTTGATGACCGCCCGAGGAGAGCCGTCCAGACAAGCACAGATGAAGTTCGCCAGTAAGGGGCTGCAATCGGAGTCCAAAATCAATTCAAAATGGAAGAATATTACGGACACCAACCTCGGACACATCGACCTCAAGGAATTTAAAAGAAGGATGTACGGGCACGATGGATTCTTGTCGACACCTACCGCCAAAAGAATGATGAGGAATGGAATTGTTCAAGTTGCCGGATTCCCACTTGCAGTTGAATGTGCTGAATTGATAGTAGAATGTTCCCTTCACTATAATGCACAAGATAGGCAAATTGTTGTGTCGGACGAAAGGATCCTGACCCACCTTGGAGAGTTAGCCATACAAGAAGCCTTCGACATCCCCACATATCACAAGACTGCTTACAAGACTAAGGAGGATGTGAAGAAATTATACGATGAAAAAATTGACCTCTGTGCCGCCAATATTAATAAGTCATGGCTGGAGAAACCAAGAGCTTCTGCCAAGAAGATGCCTAAAAAGCTTTTGTGCACAAACTTCAAAGAGGATTACGGAGATATCATTGTCCTGCTGAACATAATAGTTGGCAACCCTCAGGGCGCGCCTTTCAAGACTTGGATGTACTATTTTATCGAGGACATCACTGAGGGGGTAAACATGTTCAATTGGTCTCGCATGATAAGCAATAGTCTCCACGAGCAGCTGGTCAACCTTGAGAAGACCAAGATGTTCTATATGAGCTCCTACGTCATCTACATGTTGGCTAGGAAATACAGGTATGCAGGCTTGATCTTCAAAGGCGTGGTTGGCAATGGAGAGAATGAGCTGAAGTCTTAGGACTACTATCCATAGCTGCAGCTGAGTGAGAAAGCCCATTTCCGACGGGCACATGACGCATTCCTCATGTACATAACAAGAATACTTCAAAGAGGAACGCACCAATGGCTAACTCATGAAGCCAAGAGTTTGATCGACAAATACGGGTCTTGGTTCATCCAGTATCCGAGATACACGTATATCAGAATCCAGGGATTCACTGGGAATCCATAACGATTGCCTATCTTTCCAACTAACAAGATGGTCCTGCTGAGGTGCTGAGACAGTTGGAGGAGTATCAGAGCTTCCAAAGAACAAAACAGAAGGCGGCAATCACTTTTCCCTTTTTCATAGGGAACATGCTGGAAACATGTTCGTCGGCGTAGGTAGCTGAGAGTGCTTGGCTGGAAATACAGCGGTACCCATTCACCACTTATCAGTCTAGAGATAACTTCGACCCACACTGTCATATCAAGACTGTGGATGGGAGAAAGTGCTGACATAGGGTCGAATTGGAGGACTTCTGGGCAGATGCTGCAGACGAATATGAGGTTAGACAGAGACTGTGGTCTAGACTGCCGGTTAGCTTGATCAGGGCAACTGAACTTTGCCGAGTGCCTGATCAACTCGAGGATGATGGAAAGCAAGTACAGCCGTGCTTTGACGAGAGCTTGTCCCTGCCTGCTGTAAGATGGTCAGAACCCGAGCATGCGGATTTGAACACCTTGATGAGACCAGTCACCAAGTACTCTCAATGGTGGGTCGATCAACAGATCCAAGAGCTGAGGTGGATGAAGGTGACGCTTACCTATGCCAGGTTAAGCGAAATGGAATCTTACTCTTCCAATGCAGAAGCATCCCATGGCATGGAGTTGATGGAAGCCACTACTTCCAAGAAAAGGAAAGAGGTAGTTGTGGACAAGGAGCCTGTTCAGAAACAAGCAAGGATAGAGCCTTCACGCTCTACCACATCCAGAAACATTAACGAAATATTGGCCACCCTTGATGATTCGTTGGCCAACATTGGGAACCCTTCCTCGATTCCCGAGGAAAATATGGAGCCTCAGCTGGACGACGATGAACCACCATCTCCCACAGGCACGAAAATACTAGGGTCAGATGATGAGATAGGCGCCCAAAATGATGACTTTTAGGAAGGAATGATTTCAGCCCTTCGAGGAATTTTGGACGCTCCAAACGAAGAAAGTGTACCAGAGGAGGACGGCATAGAGCAGCTTACAATCCCTGATTGGTTGAAAGAGAGAATGAAAATATAGGTACTTGTTGAAGCACAGGAAGAGGATGATGCTGCAGACTTCTTAGCCAGACTCAAACAAGTTTCAGTCAAGAAGCCGGCTAAGAAGTTCTCCACTATACAAAGGGATGAAGCTGACAATCGGTTTGTACAGATTGTAGTGCCAACAATGGACAAGTCATGGGAAGATATAGCTCCATATGAATATGCTATCACCACCATCGACTTGGGTCCAACCACAAAGGGGCAGGAAGTTGAAGATTTGAACAATTCAGTGTCTACCATCAAGTCGAGGTTGGCAAAGGAGGTGGCAAAGAGGAAGGATTGCTAGCAAGAGATTGAGTGCCTGAAAGAGTACGTACAACATCTGATCAAGCCGCTTGATCAAGACAACACAGCAGCTCCCCTTCTCCCGAATTCTTTGCAGGAAGCAACAAAGGACATAGAGGAGGACAGGGTCACAGCCAGAGAGGCCAAGGAGTGGATAGTGGTCAAAGGTGCAGAAGCAGATACCTTCCTAGAAAGGTTAACATTGGTCTACGGTCAAGCTACCTCATTGCTTTCCAGATTGACTGCCTTGGCGGAAATGTGGGATGGTCTTCCAGATATGCAGGAGAGAATAATTCCGTGCCTTAGAATTCTCAAAGGGGTCCTGAAGCAGGAACTGATTGACGAAGGCATCATTGCGGCAGGCACAGCCTACGATTTCCATACGTGGTACTGGCTTTTGACGACACGGGGAGAGGTGTTGGAAAGAGTGAAGGTTGATGGCCTTAGAGTGGAGGAGCAGGTTAGAGAGATCCAGAGCAAAATCTTCAACATGGTTGCCGACATACTAGACAAGGAGGTCATACGGGAGAATGATTTGCAACTAGAAGGTTTGAAGAATAAGGTGCAAGAAGACTTCTTTTCCATTGCAAGGCCTATCTTGAAATAGAACTGGGGTAGAATGGCAAATTTCTTAGCCATCCGGGAGGTCTTTGAGAGGATCGAGCCAGAATGGGAGGACGTCTTTGCCAGGTGTGCCGAAAGCATGGAAGGATTGGAGTTTAGGATCAGAGTACTCCCACAGATCACTATGGAAGAGGTTGCCTCTATCGTGTCCAGGTTCATCGACCACACGACAACTCGAGAGGATAGGGATATAATTCCTTGAAAGTAGCTCCGGGTGCCAAATCACTCTTTGTCAACTCATTGTTCACTGATGTTAATTGGGAAACCCTAATTAGGGTTTATTTGTTTTAATCTTGGCCGTTGGCTTATTTTAAATCTTGGCCAGTCTTTTATTTCTGAAAACTCTATATAAACTTGCGTACTCTCATTTTCAATTTGTGAAGTGAGTAGTATGAGATTGTTGCGTTATATCATTTCCGTTAATAAAAGCTCTTGTGCATGATTTGCTTAGAATCACTTTTATTTTCAAGTGGTGTGCAAGGTTACATATTCTCCTTCAACACTTAGATTAAAGTTAATTTAGCATTTCCATTCGAATGTTTGTTAGTGAATAAAAAGATTTGATAGTAGTGGTTGATGAAATTTAGCTCATACTTTTGTTGGATAGATGATTTTTATTCAATGTGCAAAGTTAGCCTGAGCTCTCAAATTGTGGATGCTTAACTTTGGTTTGAATAATTATTAATTCAGACATGAAAATTGTTATCACCTCTGTTGAAGATTGCACCCGCTTTGCGTAGTTGTCCTAGGGAGGCGAAACAAAGTGTGGTTATTCTAGTTTCATCTAGTCATTGCCGTCTCTTGAGTTCTTAGGCGTAGTTTAGACTCCTAAACCCTTATCTTTTTGCATTTTTTTTGGAAATCTGAAATACTCGATGAAAAGAGCATTCAATGATAAAATCGTCTAAGTCCTTGGCTTGTAAACAAACTCTAAAGTAAGTCCCTTTGTGATACCAGCATATCACAACGCCCACTGATCTTATCCACGTGTCATGACCTGATGAAAGAACCTTGGAGTTGCTATACGATCTTCTTAGCATACACAGTAACTTTTCAAGAGAGGATAAAGTGTCCTTGGGCATTTTATTCTGTGTTCGGTGAGTATTAAAACGCACACCAACACACACCATGTAGATTAAGTATCACACAATGATAATATAGCTCAAAATCTCCACTTTAATTGCAAATAAATGTAGACAATTGTTTCTATTTGAAATTACCAAAAACTTGGATAAAGATGGATGAATTTTCAGACTCTAGCACATTATAATAATGAGAGCAAGTTCTGTTGTTCAATTTGGGACTGATTTCCCTCTGATATTTGGCCGCGACAATTTTGTGAAGTGGAATTGTTACATAGACATGTAGATGCCTGATCAGATTGCAGGCGTGTGAAGGAATATTTTGTTGGAAACCCTCACACCATGTGTACTCCTGCCACCTGAGAGAGGGCATCTAAGGAACACAGGTTTCCTAGAAACCCTTCTAATCTCAAACTCACCTCTCAAATAATCTGCGATCTCCTATGAGAGGGGTTTGCTGGTGTCAAAGACACACAAAAAACCTTAAATCACCGAACCTCCAAGCACACCCAAAGTATTCAGATTCTCCAGTGGTGTAATGTGCCCTTCCAGGTTTGTAGTGTAGATCTGGTCTTGTTCCAATGAATTAGGAGCAAAAAACAATTCCTTTGTAACTCCCAACTCTTTCTCCAGTTCGCCAAGCCAGTGGAAATAAACTTACTCAACACAAAATATAGACTTGAATTGGATTGCGCCACACAATACGTAGGGTTCTTGTCCTACTTACTGGTCTTTGGAATTGAGGTTTTTCGTCCCAATCCAGTGAAAGCACAATGCCAAATTGCCAATAATTTCATATCCTCTTCCCAACAAAACCACCTGCATACATAGCTGCTTGGGGATGGGGCGCTTGGGCCCAAAGATGGTGCCAAAACCACAATTTTGAAGTTTCAAAATTAAATTAAATATATTATCATTTTATTTAATTTTAATTTTTTAAATTTATTAACGTAATATTTACACTTAAAGGTGGCGTTTAAAAATACCCTTATCAAAAATTGTTTGAAGGCTAATCTATTTTTGGTGGGACATGACAGACTATTAATCCAAAGGTAATTTGGTGTTGAACGATATAGATGTTCACACTATGAAAGATAAAACAACTAATTAATTTTCTATTTTTCAATTTTAGGATTTATATCAAACAATTGTCCAATGATTTGGAAAAAGACATTTTATCAAATAATTGGAAAGCAAACTGCATAAAATGTAAACTGTCGGGAATAAGAGCTGATATAAAGGATGAACCAATGCTGCAAGCTGTACCGAAACCACTAAATATCGACTAGAAAATACTAGATATAGAATGCCAAAATCTGATATAAATGGTAGAAAAGTGTACCCAAAAATAAGTGGCTGATATGGAGAATGATTCAACAACAAAAGATAACCAAAACTCGCTAAAGACTGTTTCTGAAAATTATAAACACCAACATGGGTGGTACAATGATATTTTCCAAGAGTACGCAGCTTGAGTTTGGCTTATGGCCACTCAAGAAGGAAGGATAACAACATACAATGACTTCTTCAAATGGCATGATTTCGCTTTAAACTCCTACAACTAAAAGTTAAAATTATGATTGTAGTGCCCCCTTCTTAGTAGCCACCCGGAGATCGTTTAGCCTTTATTTATTCCCGAAAGCTAAACAAGAAAAATAAGGGAATAAATATTAAATTAATTATTTGTAAAGTTATCTCAATAAATTAATATTTTAAGATAGCTTTATATTTAATTAATTTAATAAAGTGACTAAAATAAATATTTTATCATAAAGTCACTTGAGGAATAAAATAATATTATTTTCTCATGGTGGAAACTCCGAAAATCTGATAAAGATGTAATTAATTTTTATCAATATAGGGTGCTCTTTCAACAGCTACAATGAGGCTCTTGATGGTGATGATCAAGTCCAAAGAAATTGCAATCAAAACACTTGTATCACCAACACACTAGCCTCCTTTCTTCAGCTCCCAAAACTCCACAACCGAATCCATCACTTGCTGGTCACAACAGGACTTCCTTGACAACAAGATGGCGTCCTTCTCTAGGGGTTAATCTCCTCTAGAAATTCATAAACAGCATCAAAAATTACAAATAAGTGCTCTTTGGAATCGCCTTGAGTAGGGGCTTTCAAGGAAACAATACCCATAATGATTTCTTCATCCAACTCAGAGCCATGAGTGAAAAACCAGATTTAGGTCCGAAACCAAAATGCCCAGAAATTGAAGAAAATCACACCAAACTCTTCATAGATCACTCAAAAACTGAAAACAAGCTAAACACACCAAAAACTCCTAAAAGTATTGATAAATCTTCATCATTTCATTCACCAAATAGAACCTTGTGAAGCTCTTTTGATCCCAGCTGATAAATCTTCTCAATATTTGATTAGGGTGGATATTTCACCACTGAAACCAGCCCATACAAAGAGGGTTTTCATCCTCAGTTTGCAGCCCAAGCAACCTGGAAGCAATCCGACATCATTTCGTTATGTTGTCAAAGCAGATATCAAAATGAGAGCTAGACTCAGAATATAATGAGCTAGGGCGATAGACTTCAAACTTTTCTCCAATTCCTCCTAAAATCCACGCCCATCTCCTTTTCGAAATATTTAACATTTAAAAATATCATTTCTTCTCTCCTCTAGGTGTCCACTTCATGGAGACACTAAAATATTAATAAAGCTTTTAAAAACAACGTTAAGTTGTTTCATTAGGCTCAAGGTACACTTTTAAAATGACAACTTTTCCCCTTAACTTAAGTTTATAATATAACTTTATAAAATAACTTAAGTGGTTGAATTAAACAAATATCAAATACTGCAACCTTGGGCTCTTCAAAAATAAACTGAGTGATAATATTGCTACGAGAACACTAGATTGGGACCGACTCCCCCAAGATGACTTACTATAAATAGTAAGTATGTGCCAAACACCCAAACTGAGCGAAACTGAAGACCACAGAAGAATACTGTGACCAACTAAAGATAGCAACAACATGACCAACCATTGCTATAAATAGAAACCCCTCCAGAAACCCCAACATTGAACAACAATGCTGGCAATTGAGTCCCCTAACCACATCAACTAGCCTACAGGAACTCCAAAATAGGCTAATTGAAGCACCACACTGCTCAAGAATGAGAAGGGGACATTACACATCTCCTCTAGAAGAATTATGGAAATTATGGTGTCTATCTTTGGTTCTACATTACCACTACTTATGGCAATAATTAGATTTTCCCAAGATTTGGGCAAAAAACAAAGAAACAATATACATTTATCTTCATTGTCTATTTTAACATCTACTGATGCAAGTTGACTTATAATCAGATTAAAAGTATTTAAATGATCAGCTATAGAGTCACCATATTTCATTTTTAAAGACTATAAACATCTTTTGAGATATGACTTGTTCGACAAAATTTTAGTTCGATATATGTCATCTATCATTTTCCACAACTTATATGCAGTGTCTTCAGTGGAGACATTCAAAAGGACGAAATCTGTAAGACACAACTGAATGGTTCCTCATGCCTTGTCTATTTTTTTCCAATCTTCATCAGATATTGCAACTAGTTTACTTTCATGTGAAATTGGCAACCACTGATTGTTTTTTTCAAGGAGATCCTCCATCTTTAATTTCCACATCTCGTGGCCCGTTCCATTAAACTTCTCAATATCCTGGCGAGAGGTAGAAACCATGGTATATAATCTTCTTCACAAATCTGCAATATACTACAAAAACAAAAGCTCCCATTGCAACCAAAAACCCTCAAAACTTAAGAGAAAGGTGTCCCCTTCTAAACAAAACCGTTAGTTCTGATACCAAATGTTGAAAAACAAGGTGATACTAAGCTGCAATATTAACTTATATATGTGAATTCAAATCTGCAAATAAGATTACCAAATCAGATTATATGTATGTGTTGCACATTCATCACAATAAAAAAATCAGCAAACAAAATATGACACTAGATTTACGTGAAGAAACCCTTTCGAGAAAAAACTCCACACAAGAAAAGAGGGCAAGTATATTATTAATCTTCACAAGAGAGATACACCATAATACACTTTCTTGTTGATCTCTAACAATCTGGATGCTTCCATACACCTACAAATAACACAATATGAAACCACTATTTCATTGCTTCAATATATAGAACTTGTGGGAGGCAAAACCGCAATGGTAAATGAAAACAAGAGGTGCCAAAAGCACTTGCAAAAACCCACGCCCCTTTCTTGGAAAACCAAGAGTCGTGATAAAATATTTAATAAAATGCACAAGGCTCCAACATGGCCGCTTGAAACATAGCCTCTTCATCTTCTGCCATTCAGGATGCTCCAGTGATTGTTTAGCTTCCAGATAGAACACCAATGGACATCTGTTTCCCTCGAAACTTGGCCGCTTTTTTTTCAAGAAAATAGGAAACGTCCGCGAAATGGGGGGACAGTGTTGACCAAATGGGGATGGATGACCGGTCCCGGGGATGGCCAGGGGACACTTGAGCCATCCCCCAACCGTCCCCCAACAGTCCCCCATGTCAAAGCATGTTTTTAAAAATAAAAAATATATATATAATAGTTTTCAGTTTTCTGGTTTATGAGTTATTCGTTTAAATTATTTTCATATATCTTTCACAATATTTGGAACACTCACAAGATAAATATTTGATGCTCTATTATAGATATATAACAATAACAAAAATTTATTCCAAAAGTTTCTAAACTTGAATTTATTTGCTTGCTATTCACTAACAGGTTTTAGAGACAAAGACTTGGAATTTTGACCTTTTTAAACAGTTCTTCACAATTGGAAATAGGCTGAATATTAAGGCAATTTGATGCCCAAAACTCCTTGAGTGCAGCAATTTGTGAGCTGGAAATAACCTTATGTAATTTGATATAAGTTTATAAATTATAACTTGGAGGTTGCATTATAATTCATGTATGTTAATTCTGAATTTTCAATGTGTATTGAGTATTGACAAAGAATGTTGAACACAAATGTTATATGTTAAGGTTCTATAATGTATATTATGCATGCTTTATCCATGTTTTCATATGAATATTGAAAATTTCCCTATATATCTTAAATTTTCCCTATATTTTATATAGCCGTCCCCAAATTTGGCCTCAAAAATCGGAAACTTGGGGACTCGTCCCACCGTCCCCTGCCGTCCCCGTCCTGGAAACTTGGGGTAACACTGGACTTTTCACATTCCCAATGTGGATGCCTAGGAGAGATATTTTGTCCTCTAGTGATATGTAACCTCCACCAACATTAAATTCCCTCTTGAAAATATAATTACAATATGCTAATATTAAATGAATTTCTCTCATGTCCCCTAGGACACTTTCCAAGAAACATGGAGACATAAAAATGACATAGGTTTGCAAGGTTAATGTCACCTATCCTAACATCACTTTCCTATGAACAAAATGGAGTTTCCTGGTTTTAATTTTCAAAAAGATGTGTTACCTATCCACTTAGCACACTTAGCATTTCCAATAGTTTCTACTTCCCATGATCCTAAATTAACAGCAAATAACTGGTCAGTCCACTCCTAAATTAGTGGCATTAACTGGTAGAAACTGAAAGTGTCAGCAGCTGCTCAACTGGAAGACACAGAGAGTTAACTAGCAGAAACTGCAAGACTCAACAACTGCATGATGGCAAGACACAGACTGAGATGCCTTATTGCAAAATGCAACAAACATTTGTTACTGAAACTGAAAGTAACTACAAACATATTTATCTGCCACTCCTATGCTGCCCATTCACTTGTCAGCTAACTGATTGAAAAGGGTACATTACATTTTGGCTTTTTGAGGCTTTACTCAGCTTATGAGGGTCATGGAAAAAGTCCCTTTTGAAAGACTACTTGCTGGAACAACAATATGGGCATAAATTTTGAGAAATCTTTGTTAATTTTGAGCTAGGCCTAAAAGTCATCTTTCTTTTGTAACGGTCTTCAAAATTTTCAGTTGCCCTAATTTTAGTAGTATCCACTTAAGTTTTCCTAATGCTGAAGGCATATGTATTCCATAATGGAGTCACATGTTTGAATCTGGAATGGGGCTGGTTTGTACATCATGCCAAAATGATGTAAAGTAAATGGAAAAAGCAATTCCCTTGTGGAAAGCTTGTACTAGGAGGCAGGTTAGGGTGAGCTGGTGAAGGGTAGGGGAGGCAGTGGTGGAATCTCATACACCAAATTGGTGTCTCATTTGTTATTGACTTCAAAAACTATGTTTACTTTTATCTTTACCTTAAGGCCTTAAAAATTTATGCAACCGACGTAACTAACTTGAAAATTTTAACATAATATATTTCTCTTCTAAGATTGATATTACCTGATCAACATACTTGATATATTTCTTCTATGTTTTGCATATTGTTTGCTCATCCTCTTCATTTTTTTTTATCTCTATGTCTATTTGTTATCAACATGAGTATGCACAATTCTATGCTGACTGACTGATTTTGGTTAAGAATTATGTAACATTATGAATTTGTTAAAGGGATCCTTCTAAATCATTTACTGATTTTCAAATGTTGGTTGTCATGTCACAGTCCTGATATTTTATTTTTGATGTATTATAACATTTCTTTCATTTTTGGTTCACTGTTCAAACTTCAAATAATAATATTTTTTTTAATCTTTCAACTTCCATATATAGCATTCAAGGTCTTTTCTTATCAGTGGGACACAACTATGGATTTGGGTGTCATTCAGTCTTTTCTGTACCTACTAAAATATCAAATGTTTCAATGATGATATAATGATGCAAAAGCACCCTGTGGTACTGTGTCAATATGACTTAACCAATAATGAAAATGATTGTTAATATGCCATTGGCTAAGATATGATGACACTCCAAAGCTAAAGTTGATTGTAGAAATGGAAGATGCAATGTTTAAACTACAGAAAAACTTATGACTAACATCATTTTATATGATGACGCAGCAGTTTGGGTTGCCTCTACTCCATTGATTTGTATATGATGACTTGTGGATATAGCTTAATGGTGAACTGAATTAACCGATATTGTCATTGACAGAATTGGTCAATGTTCATTTTCACTAATACCCTTGCTTTGCAGTGTGTTAATTGCTAGTTAAAATAAAGGACTGTACTAAGTGAAGTTTCACTGGGTTTGGCACAGTGGGGCTTTGGTTCCTAGACATGTTACACAGACCTCATTGGGCCTTGTACTGTGGCTGTATTTATTGCATTGGTGACTATGAGAGATTCATACTTATGATTACAAACTTAACAAAACCTTCTTAAACCACAAGATGCATTTAGAGTTGATGTATCTTATATATCATGACTTTTATACTGTACAGTTCTTTGGTATTTTTAAGTTGCTTCGAACAGGTACTATGTGATTCATTTAATTATTTGTCAACATAAAGCTCAGTTGTTGATTTCTTGGATGAATAGGTGGATGTAAGATTGCGCAATGAGGACTTGAGAATTGATACTTTCCGATCAGGTGGGGCAGGGGGCCAAAGTGTAAATACAACAAGCAGTGCTGTTCGGGTGACTCACATTCCTACAGGTATTGTGATAAGTATTCAAGATGAGCGGTCTCAACACCAGGTATTTAATTGTCCATTCTGTCTGCTTATAAGTAGTCTGCTAATTTCAGTTCAGGTTATAGATCTTTTATAAGATTCTTTTCAACCACCATTCATATGTAAAACCTTAAAGGAAATCCCTAGTGCAGAGAGAGAGAGAGAGAGGATAAAAAACCAAATTCCTTTATTTTTATCTGTGAGATCAGAGTCAGAGTGAATAAACTGTTTAATGTGGCCACAGGGTCTACCTCATATTGCTACACTCTAGCTTGCATCTTTTGTTCACGAAAAACAAAAAATGGAAAGGGAAATTGCATTTGCCACAGTTACCCCTACAACTTCAGCTTGTATGTGGCTAATTGAGGATTCATGTTCACTTATCTTGATCACTTGAAGTTGTATATTCTGCTAATCTTATAAGATATTTGTGTCCTACTTTTTCTCTCTATACCGAATTAGCTTCATGCCCTTGTATCATGGGTTTCTTGCATGTGATGCTTCTTTCTACTCTCTCTCTCTACCCCTCTCTCTATAGATATAAATAGCAAACTTCTAAGATTGACATATGAGAAAAAATGTATTTAGACAATAATGTAAGACAATAAGTACCCATTGTAATGGTGAAAATTTGTTTAACCAAGAAATGTACTCTGTTTTCTATGTTAATTTTTCAAACCTTACACTAGGATAAAACTAGGTTTTTCTTTTTTTGGAAGAAATGTTTTGCTACCATTCTATTTAGACAGAACAAAATAATGCTAGAATCAGTTTAGAATGTTTTAACTTGCAAACATCGTTCATCAAGCTGAAATATAGAGTTGGGTTGGAAAATGGTCAAATATAGGAAACTGAACTATAGAATTGAAAAATTGAATTTAGAATTGTAAAGAGCAGAAGGGAAGGAACCTGTGACCAAAAGATGGAGCTCTTTATGCTATAATGAACTTGTGCTGTTGTCCAAAAAATTTGCAAAATTGGAAATATCTACCAGATTTCAAACTCACTTGTACAACCAAAAACAAAGACAACAAGGACAACAAACAAGAGAGAACCACATGGTATAGATATGAAACTAAATTAATTAATATGAGTAAAATAATGAAATGACAAGAAAGGTGGAAAGAGAGTAAAATCTGTGTGGTTGGAATCTCTCAAATACCTATAGCTATAGAAAGGGAAAGATGGTTGGGACTGCTTGGGAGCATGCCAAGAATGGTCAAGGCCCTATTTTGGTCTTTCAATCTCCATAGGCAGTCAAGTAGAGAATAGAAAAATAGAGTGTGTGCACTTAGTCTAACTGCATCTACGACTAAGAACATGATATTAAAATGAAATCTATAAGAATAAACTTTTTGGTCTATGGAAAGCTATGCCCTAGTGTGCATGTTTAACAAATTGGAAATGAAAACGCCAATGGATATCACCAAATAGAATGGAGCAACATAAATAGTTGCAATAATGCTCAAACAAATAACTAAATGTGTTTTACAATATTACCAGCCAAGAGAAAAAGATGAAGTTGAGAGCATTGGAATAGTGTCACAAAAGGTGTAGCAGCATGAAGCTTCAACAATGGAGTCCTTTCAATTAGTTGCAACCAAGAGAGCCAAAGGGAGCAAGTTCTTGTTGTGTTGGAGAGAGAGAGAGATAAAAAATTCAAAAAGGAAGGGTTTTCAAAAGGGTTTGTTGGAAGTTGTGTTGATGTTGTAGTTTTGGGCTACATACTTCCGCCTTGCTTGTCAAACAATAAATTTCATATAGCCTAATGGCTATTCATTTATTGCATTTATTAAAGTGAAGAGGTGCTTCACTTGGCAACATTTTATTTTTTATTTTGGGCCGACCTCTTAATGTGGCCAACCTATTTAATTATTGCTATGAGGCCGACCTCATGAAGAGTCACATTGTTTTGTATAAATACAAGGTGATATCATCTCATTTGATCATCAAGTTCATTCATCATATTCACATTCCTAGAAGAAGTTCAAACTTGTGCAGCAGATCATCATCATGAGCAGCAGATCATTATATTGTTACAGCAGATTGATTTCAAGGAGAAACATATTCATGTTGTATCTTTGCATCTAAGAGAGGTGCTATTTTTCATTGTATCAAATTTGGCCTTGTGTTGGGCCTGAGTTGTAAGCAGATTTCTGCTCCTATTCCTGAATATATAAGGGATATATTTGTCGGGTTTTTCCCCTTGAGTTGGAGGGTTTTCCTAGGGTATCTTGTGGTGTTCATTGTTTATGTGTTGCAATTTCTGCTTATTGAATTTCTGATCTTAAAACTAACATGGTATCAGAGCGGGTTTAAAAAAGATCGTGATCAAATTTACATAAGCAACGCTTTCATCCACTCTTGTTCTCATCTTCTAGCATCTATCTCATCTTCAAAATGGTGAACGGGCTCAAGATTGAAGATAGGCTTGAAGGTGCTTCCAACTTCACCTCTTGGAAGTTTAGAGTGATGCTTGCATTGGAAGAAAATGAGCTTGCTAAGTTCATGGAGGGTGAAGTCCCCGAACCTTCCGATGAAAATGAGAAGCCACAATGGAAGAAGAATGGCACTAAGGCGAAAAAGTTTTTGGTTGATTTGGTGAAGGACCACCTTGTTCCAATTATCTCCAAGTTGAAGACAACAAGAGAAATGTTCAAAACCTTGGAGGAAATGTATGAGTTCAATAACACAAGCAGAGCTCTTGCCTTGAAGCAGCAACTTCATCATGTCAAGATGGCGAAAGGAGATTCTGTCATGTCCTTCTTCATGAAGATCACTGAATTGAGAGATCAGCTCTCTACCATTGGGCATATGGTTGATGATAAGGATTTGGCCATGTTGGCTCTTAATGGTCTTTCTAAATCTTGGGAACCATATATCCAAGGCATTAGTACGAGATCAAAGCTACCTAAGTTTGATCGCTTGAGGGTAGATTGCATTCAAGAGGAATCGAGATTAGCAACAAGAGGCAATGGGCAAAGTTCTACCAATGAGGAGATTCATGTACTTGCCGCTCAATCTTCAAAGAAGAGAGGAAGAGAAGGAAAGAAAGCCTACTTCAAGAGGAACAAAGATAGAAGATTTGATGGTGCTCCTGCATCTACGAAGAAGAAGGATCTTTCCCACATACAGTGCTTCAGATGTGACAAGTTTGGTCACTATGCAAAGGATTGCCTAACTAGACCAAAGCAACATGATTCAATTGCGGATATGGGTGAGATCTCTCCTCAAAAGGATTCAAGTGAATTTTTATTCTATTCTGCCTTATCAAGCAATGTTCCAGCGGATAACAACACTTGGTTGATTGATAGTGGCGCCTCTCGTCACATTACTGGATTTAGAGAACATCTTTTAGATTTGGTGATGAGAGATACAAGTGTTCAAGTCATAATTGGAGATGATGCATGTTATTCAGTGAAAGGTATTGGGACCTCCACTCTTCACTTAAATTTTGACATTTCCTTGCAGTTGAGTGATGTACTATTTGTACCAGGCATCAAGCGGAACCTTATCTCTATTTCAGCCTTGGAGGACAAGGGATATCAAGTTGTATTCTTCGAAGGTAAAGTTCTTGCATGGCCAAAGAACTCTAGCATCAAGTCAGCCCGAGTGATTGGTGTTCGGCAAGAAAGTCTCTAAAGACTTTCCACTCGTCCACTACAAGCCTTGTTGCATGATACATCAAGTTCGTGTGAGCTTTGGCATATAAGACTTGTTGACAATATTGTCATTGATGTCAAAGTAAATAAAGTATGGAGATATGATTTGAAGAATAGCATGACTAAAAGATACAAGCAGATCAAAGCGAATCCTATCAGCAGGTCCTAAAGGATATTATTACAGTTATAATTATCGGGTTATCCATGCTTATCAAGTATAATCACATTGATTGGAAATTCGCTCTATTCTATGACATCTATGATATGAAGATTATCTGTGACAAAAGCGGCAAAGACAAAATGAATAAGACAAATCTAAAGTGGGGTGAATAAAGACGAAATCAGAAAAGACAAAGATGCTTGTGAATGAAGACAAAATAATAAGCAGTGATTCATATTTTTAAGAAAAGACGAAAAGGCACATAAAGCCAAAAATCAAAAAGACAAAAATAAAAAAGGTGCGATTATAAAAGATAATGAGGAAGTACGAATTCATGAAGTGAAGCGACTTATTACTGAAGAGACACGATTCAGTTTTTGAAGAAATACAATTTCATATTAAAAAAAAAAAACATCAGATTTATCAATAAGCAAAAAAAAAGGTAATTATGAAGAGCTGCGACTTATCCTTGAAAAGGAACATTTTTTTCTTGCTGAAGTGGTGCGACTTGTCTCTTGAAAGAGTATGGTCTAGTTCAGATTCAAAACTAATCACAAGTCAAAAGGCAGCGATTATTCTTTGAAAAATATTAACATCAATATGTGTTAATATAACTTTTAGTTTAGATGTATAAAGGCAGCGATTCTTTTTTAAAAGGCATGAGTTAGTAAAAGATGTCTCTTTTCATAAGAGTTGCATCCATTAAATTGAGTCATTCATATTCGAGAAGATATAAGTAAATTTGAAGAAAAGAGATATGTGTGAGTGAGTGGTTGTGTAAGTAAGAGAGCAGTTCAGTCAGATTTCTATCTCCTTGTGTGGGCTGAAGGTGATATTATTTATCACATAGAGCAGATTGGAGTGTTGGGTTTGTGCAGATCAGATTGAAGGCAGTCTCACTTCCATCAAGTCAAGGTTTGGTGCCTTGCATTAGGGGTTGGTGCTCCTTGTAGGCAGGTGTCTACTAAATTTTATAGAGGTCTAGGTGTTCCTTGTGGAATTCAATCTACTAAATCATCTTGGTGTAAGTCTGTAGGTTGGTGCCTACTTTAAAAATAGTATTTCAATAAAGTTGTATCAATTTGGGGAAATTGGTTCATATCAAAAATTGATTGTAAAAAGTTTGAAAAGATTAAGAAATAAAATTTTGTGATTGATTTACTGATTCACCCCCCCCTCTCAGTAAATCTTTGTGCTCTTCAATTGGTATCAGAGCAAGGTCCTTCTTGAAAGCTTAATCGCTTGAAGGAGATCCTTAAGAGCACATATGGCGAATCTAAGCAACACTATGAAAGCACCCATCTTTGATGGGACTAATTATGCCTTTTGGAATATCAAGATGGAAGCATACTTGAATGCACTTGGTTTTGATGTGTGGCAATCTGTTGTTGATGGGTATTCACCTCCAGCTACCCCTCCAACGGATCAAGCAGGGAAAAAGAGAAGTGAAAACAATGCAAAGGCCAAGCATGCTCTTCTTTGCAGCCTAACAGATTCTGAGTTTACAAAAGTCATGAGATGCAAATCAGCAAAAGAAATCTGGGACAAACTTCAAAATATTTATGAAGGAGATGCAAAAGTTAAAAAGGCAAAGTTGCAAATTCATAGAAGAAAGTTGGAGACTCTCAAAATGGAGGATGATGAAGATATTGCTTCATATTTCCTTCGTGTTGATGAAACAGTGAATATCATGAAGGGACTTGGTGAAGAGATCAAGGATGACTTCATTATTGACAAAATACTAAGATCTCTTTCTACAAAGTTTGAAGCCAAGGTTGCAGCATTGGAGGAATTAACAAACTTGGATCAGTTAACCAAAGATGAATTACATGGAATCCTTGCTGCCTATGAGATGAGGATTGAAGGAAGATCACCACAAAAGGAAGTCTCATTCAAAGCATCCAAAAAGGGGAGGAACAAGCATGAAGAAAAGGATGAAAAATCAAATGATGAAGCAGAAGCTTACTTCATGGGTAAACTTAAGAAAGGAAAAGGAAAATACAAAGGAAAATTTCCTTTTAAGTGCTTCAATTGTGGAAAAGTTGGACATTATGCCTCAAAATGTCCTCAAAATGAAAATAGCTCTAGTGAAGAAGAAAAAGAAATCAGCAACAAGAAAAAGGGAAAGAAGAATTTCAATAATAATTCAAAGAAGAAGTTTCAAAAACATAAGAAGAGTTTTTATTCAAAGAAAGATGGTAGCACCTCCGAAGAACAAAGTGAAGATTGCTCTAGCAATAGTGAAGAGGAAATACTATTTATGGCTGAATGTGAAGAACCAAATGCGGATGAATTTTTTGATAAAGAAGAAAAGATTGATCAAGAATGTAATGAAGAAGAGGAAGTGGATCTTGAAGAAGAACTGCACTATGCTTATAAGAAGAATGAAGATTTGAAGAAGAAAGCTACCAAGTACAAATTGAAGGTCAAAGTGATAACAAAAGACTTGGAGAATTCAAGCAAAACCATTGAAGATTTGAGAGCTCAAATCATGGAAGCTGAAAGAAATGAAGAAGAATTGAAAAACAAACTCAATACAAAGGAGATGAAATGTAACAAGCTGGAGCAAGAGATAGCAATGCTAAAATTGGAACTGGAGAAAACAAAGGTTCAACACACAAAGATTGATGAAGAATCCAGCAAATTGATTGAGCTAATGAAGGCTCAAGATGTTCTTCAAAGCAAAATGGAAGGTAGTTTTGAAGAACAATCCAAGAAGGTCACTAACTCCAAAGAAGATTTCAAGACCTTCTCAAAGCAAGTTGAAGAAGAATGGATAAGTACTGATCCTAAAAGAAAATCAAACATTAGGCAATCATATACATTCAATGGGTATTGTTTTGTATGTAACAAATTTGGCCACAAGGCCTTAAATTATAAAAATAAAGTAAAAAATATTCCTAGCTACCTTAGGAGAGATTATAATCCTTTCACACCATTAATGGACTATAATAGTCTATGCTACAATTGTAATAACCTTGGGCACAAAGCACAAGCTTGTAGGACAGTTTTTAATGATTCTCCAAAACAAAACAAGAAAGAAGATAAGTCTATTAAGAGGAAAGAAATACCTATCAAAATATGGAAGAAAAAGGAGAAATCAATGTTCATTCAAACAGCCTTACATGCTGAAAGTAAGAAAGATAGGTGGTACATTGATAGTGGGTGCTCAAAACACATGACAGGTGACAAGAGCAAATTCATCTCTCTTGAACCTACTGATGAAGGAACAGTAAGATTTGGTGATAATACAAGAAAACAAATAAAAGGAAAAGGAACACTTAGTCTAGATAATGGGAGAACAAAAACAGAAAATGTTTTGTATGTTAAGGGCCTAAAAGAAAATCTTCTAAGTGTTAGTCAACTTTGTGATCAAGGACATAGTATCACATTTCTTTCTAATACATGTGATATCAAGAAAGATGGAAAGCTGGTTGCTCAAGCTGAAAGAAAACATAATTTGTATATTTTAAAGGAGATAAGTTGTGAAAGTTGCAACCTAGTACAAGAGGATGAAAGTTGGTTATGGCACAAGAGGCTAGGCCATCTCAACTTTGATAATATTGTCAAAGTTAGCAAATCAAATGCTGTGAGAGATATGCCAAGGATAACAAAACCTTCTAATATCATTTGTAGAGAGTGTCAACTTGGAAAGCAAACAAGGTCAAGCTTTAAGTCTAAGGAACATTCTTCATCAAAGCCATTAGAACTCATACATACAGATCTTTGTGGGCCAACCAAATCCAAGAGCATGAATGGAGAAAGATATTTTATGTTGCTGATTGATGACTTCTCAAGAATGACTTGGGTTGCTTTTTTGAAAGAAAAATCTGAAGCTTTTGATAAATTCAAAGCTTTCAAAGAGCTGGTTGAAAATGAAGCAAACATCAAGATAAAATGTCTTAGATCAGATCGAGGAGGAGAATTCACATCAAAGGAATTTGAAAATTACTGCATAGAGCATGGAATTAAGAGGCAATTTTCTGCAGCAAGAACCCCTCAACAAAATGGGGTTGTAGAAAGAAAAAATAGGACGGTTCAAGAAATGGCAAGGGCAATGCTAAATGAAACCAAGATAGCAGATTCCTTTTGGAAGGAAGCAATTCATACAGCAGTTTACATCTTGAATCGTGCACAAATAAGAGTGAACAATGAGAAGACACCATATGAACTTTGGAAAGGAAGACCAGCAACTGTCAAGTACTTCAAAATTTTTGGAAGCACTTGCTACATTAGAAGAGATGAAGAAGATTTGAGCAAATTTGACACAAGAGCAGATGAGGGAATCTTTCTTGGCTACTCATCAAAAAGCAAGGCATATAAATGCTACAACAAAAGAACTCACAAAATTGTTGAAAGTGCTAATGTAAGAATTGATGAAGGAAAGAAATTCAAAGAAGTTGGACAAAGTGATCACCATGTTCAAACTATGAATGATGAAGACAAAGAGGATGAGGACTCCCAAGAAGAAGAAAAGGAGGAAAAGACAAAGGAAGAAGAGTCTTCACAGAAGACTCCCATGAAGACACCAAAGACACCTTCCAGGTTTGTTCAAAAGAACCACCCTGAAGATTTGATTCTTCAAGATAGATGTAGATCTGCAAGGAGAATGGTGAATTACAATGAAGATTGTCATGCAGCATTTCTATCTCAAGTTGAGCCCAAAACTTTTGAAGAAGCAAGCAAAGATAAAAGTTGGATTGGTGCAATGAACGAAGAATTGGATCAAATAGAGAAAAATGAAACTTGGGTACTTATCCCAAGACCAAAAGATAAGAATGTAATTGGCACAAAATGGGTTTTTAGAAACAAATTAAATGAAGATGGTCAAGTTACAAGGAACAAAGCAAGGTTAGTATGCAAGGGCTATGCACAAGTTGAAGGAGTAGATTTTGAGGAAACATTCGCACCAGTTGCAAGGATTGAAGCAATTAGAATGTTTTTATCCTATGCAAGTCACAAAAAGTTTAAGGTGTATCAAATGGACGTTAAATCTGCTTTTCTTAATGGAGATCTAGAGGAGGAAGTTTATATTGAACAACCCGAAGGCTTCCTATTATCAGAAGACAAGGATTATGTGTGCAAATTAAAGAAAGCTCTCTATGGGCTTAAACAAGCTCCTAGAGCTTGGTATTCTAGACTTGACAAGTATCTCAAAGAGCAAGGTTTCAAAAGAGGAGATGTAGATAGCAATCTATACATCAAAGAAGAAGATGGACATTTATTGATTGTGGTGGTGTATGTAGATGACATCATTTTTGGTGGAGACAAGGACAAAATGTGCAAAGAATTTTCATCATGTATGCAAAAAGAGTTTGAGATGTCAATGTTGGGAGAATTATCCTTCTTCCTTGGGCTACAAATTTCACAATCAAGTAAAGGTATTTTCATCTCCCAAACCAAATATGTGAAGGAAATGTTAAAAAGGTTTAGAATGGAAGACTGCAATCCTGTGAGTACTCCCATGATTACAGGTTGCAAACTAAGCAAAGATGATGAATCCCAAGAAGTGAATCAAACACTATATAGATCAATGATTGGGAGTTTGTTGTATCTAACTTCTACAAGACCAGACATAATGCAAGCTGTTGGAGTCGTGGCAAGATTTCAAGCAGCACCAAAAGAAACTCATGTTCATGCAGTAAAGCGTATATTCAAATATTTGAAAGGCACAATGGAATATGGTCTATGGTACCCTAGTAGAAATGACTTCACTCTTGAAGCATTCACAGATGCTGATTGGGCTGGCAATGTGGATGATAGAAAAAGTACCAGTGGAAGTGCTTTTTTCCTTGGAGGAAATCTAGTGTCTTGGATGAGCAAAAAACAAGAATCAGTCTCTCTATCTACTGCAGAAGCTGAATATATTGCAGCAGCAGCATGTTGCACTCAACTTCTGTGGATGAGGCAAACTTTAAAAGACATCAAAGTGGAGTATGATCATCCTTGCACTATATATTGTGATAATACTAGTGCAATCAATATCTCCAAGAATCCAGTGATGCACTCAAGAACCAAGCACATCCCTATTAAGTATCACTTTTTGAGAGAACAAGTAGGAGAAGGACAAGTGTGTTTAGAATACATAACTACAAAAGAGCAAACTGCTGATATATTTACTAAACCACTTCCAAGGGATACATTTGAGTATTTAAGGGACAAATTGGGAGTTGTGCCACATCCATCAAATTGATTGGTGGAAGCATACACTTAGGGGGAGCTATACATGGTACATTTGCTCCATGGAACAAAAATGCAAAACATTGTTGGAAGACCCCTTGCCATTGATGTCAAAGGGGGAGAAGTTGGACACAGGGGGAGCAAAACAAAAAAAACAAAAACAACAAAAAAATCAAGGTTGCCATCAATGACAAAGGGGGAGATTGTTGACAATATTGTCATTGATGTCAAAGTAAATAAAGTATGGAGATATGATTTGAAGAATAGCATGACTAAAAGATACAAGCAGATCAAAGCGAATCCTATCAGCAGGTCCTAAAGGATATTATTACAGTTATAATTATCGGGTTATCCATGCTTATCAAGTATAATCACATTGATTGGAAATTCGCTCTATTCTATGACATCTATGATATGAAGATTATCTGTGACAAAAGCTGCAAAGACAAAATGAATAAGACAAATCTAAAGTGGGGTGAATAAAGACGAAATCAGAAAAGACAAAGATGCTTGTGAATGAAGACAAAATAATAAGCAGTGATTCATATTTTTAAGAAAAGACGAAAAGGCACATAAAGCCAAAAATCAAAAAGACAAAAATAAAAAAGGTGCGATTATAAAAGATAATGAGGAAGTACGAATTCATGAAGTGAAGCGACTTATTACTGAAGAGACACGATTCAGTTTTTGAAGAAATACAATTTCATATTAAAAAAAAAAAACATCAGATTTATCAATAAGCAAAAAAAAAGGTAATTATGAAGAGCTGCGACTTATCCTTGAAAAGGAAAATTTTTTTCTTGCTGAAGTGGTGCGACTTGTCTCTTGAAAGAGTATGGTCTAGTTCAGATTCAAAACTAATCACAAGTCAAAAGGCAGCGATTATTCTTTGAAAAATATTAACATCAATATGTGTTAATATAACTTTTAGTTTAGATGTATAAAGGCAGCGATTCTTTTTTAAAAGGCATGAGTTAGTAAAAGATGTCTCTTTTCATAAGAGTTGCATCCATTAAATTGAGTCATTCATATTCGAGAAGATATAAGTAAATTTGAAGAAAAGAGATATGTGTGAGTGAGTGGTTGTGTAAGTAAGAGAGCAGTTCAGTCAGATTTCTATCTCCTTGTGTGGGCTGAAGGTGATATTATTTATCACATAGAGCAGATTGGAGTGTTGGGTTTGTGCAGATCAGATTGAAGGCAGTCTCACTTCCATCAAGTCAAGGTTTGGTGCCTTGCATTAGGGGTTGGTGCTCCTTGTAGGCAGGTGTCTACTAAATTTTATAGAGGTCTAGGTGTTCCTTGTGGAATTCAATCTACTAAATCATCTTGGTGTAAGTCTGTAGGTTGGTGCCTACTTTAAAAATAGTATTTCAATAAAGTTGTATCAATTTGGGGAAATTGGTTCATATCAAAAATTGATTGTAAAAAGTTTGAAAAGATTAAGAAATAAAATTTTGTGATTGATTTACTGATTCACCCCCCCCTCTCAGTAAATCTTTGTGCTCTTCAAGACTTGCTCACATTCACTTCCGAGTGCTTCCAACCATGGAGAAGATGGTCACCGACATTCCTAAACTCAGCCAGGAGCATGAAGGTACTTGCCGAGGATGCACATTAGGTAAGAATACTAAAGGACCCTTTCATAGTAGTGAAAGTAGATTTCAATGCATTCTAGATCTTGTTCATTCTAATTTGTGTGGTCCAATGTCTGTTGCTTCTTTGAGTGGTTTCTTGTATTATGTAATTTTCATTGATGACTACTCTAGAAAGACTTGCATTTATTTCTTAAAGACTAAAGAATCTAAGGAAGTACTTGAGAGATTCAAGGAATTTAAAGCTCAAGTAGAGAACTTGTCCAGGAACAGGATCAAAGTTCTGAGATTTGACAATGGAGGAGAATACATCTCTGGAAGCTTTCATAACTTTTGTGTTGAAGCAGGAATTAAGAGGGAGTTTTGTGTTCCCTACAATCCACAACAAAAGGGTGTAGCAGAAAGGAAGAACGGATCTATTGTAGAAGCAGCTAAGGCCATGATTCATGATCAGGATCTACAAATCTTCCTTTGGGCCGAAGCTTCTATGACAGCTGTGTACGTTTTTAATCGGAGCCCTCATCATATCTTGGAGAACATGACTCCTGAAGAAGCTTTCACAGGTGTGAAGCCTAAAGTCAGCCATTTGAGAATATTTAGTTGTCTTGTGTATATTCATGTGCCTAAAGATAAACGGACTAAGTTGGAACCATCTGGCAAGAAGGGAATATTTGTGGGTATAGTGAATCTTCAAAAGCCTACAGGATATACATTCCAGGTCAGAAACTGATAGAGATCAACAAAGATGTTACATTTGAAGAAGATGTTGCATTCAAGAGATCTAAAGGCTCTCACATGGAGATAGACAATGAAGACCAAGAGTCTCCGCAGGACATGGAAGTTGACCATACTCCTGAGATTCAGAGGGAGGCTACTGATTCTAAAGGAGATGATGATCCAGTTGAGCCTTTGGAACCTACTGATGGGCCTACAGACATTGTTATTGGTCGAAAGAGACCTCTATGGGCTAGGCAAACAATGCAGGAGGCAAAAAAGCTCGCAGCCCCTACAGGAACATTTAGAGAAAGCAAAAGACCTCAGAAATTTTCAAGCTATGTTGCATGGATGAGTCAAATGATTGAATCTGAGCCTTCCAGTGTTGAGGAAGCTTCAAGTCAGCAAGTATGGAGAGATGCTATGGCTGAAGAATATCAATCTATCCTCAAGAACGATGTTTGGGACATTGTACCTAGACCAAAAGGCAAATTTGTTGTATCTTCTAAGTGGCTTTTCAAGATCAAGCATGTGGCTGATGGAAGGATTGAGAAGTACAAGGCTAGATTTGTGGCTAGGGGGTTCTCTCAGAAAGAGGGAATAGATTATGAGGAAACATTTGCTCCAATTGCTCGTTATACCTCCATCAGGACTACCATTGCTATTGCAGCGGCTAAAGGATGGAAGTTACACTAGATGGATATGAAGACATCATTTCTAAATGGTCTAATTGAAGAAGAGGTATACATTGAGCAACGTGATGGATTTGAGGTTTATGGCAAGGAGTCTCATGTTTGCAGATTGAAGAAGGCTTTGTATGGCCTTAAGCAGGTTCCTCGTACTTGGTATGAGAGGATTGATCAATACTTGCTGAGCTTGGGCTTCTCCAAGAATGATGCTAATTCAAACCAATATTTCAAGGTAATTAATTGTGAGGCCTTGATCTTGGTTCTCTATGTTGATGATCTATTTCTTACTGGAGAAGAACACCTCATTATCAAATGTAAGAAGGAGTTGGCTTCTGAATTTGAAATGAAGGATCTTAAGTACATGCATTACTTGATTTAGAAGTATGGCAGAGGCCTAATGAGATCATTCTAAGTCAAGGGAAGTATACAATAGACATCTTGAAGAGATTTGGTATGATGGATTGCAAATCCATGTCTACACCTATGGAAACCAATTTTCAGAAGTTAAAAGAGGCTGCAGCTAGTTCAAATCTGGTGGATCCTACTATGTATAGGCAGTTGATTGGATCATTGATGTCTCTAGTCAATACTAGACCAGATATTTGCTATGCAGTGAGTGCACTTAGTCAGTTCATGTGTGAACCAAGGCAAATACACCTAGTTGCAGCAAAGCATATCCTGAGATACTTGTGTGGCACAATTGGGTATGGCTTGAGATATTCTTCTGGTATGAACTTGAAGCTGCATAGGTAGACTGATTCTGATTGGGCAGGGTGTGTTGCTGATCGGAAGAGCACCTCTGGATGTTGTTTCAGTTTGGGGTCTGCGATGATCTCTTGGTGTAGTAGGAAACAGTCTTCAGTGGCACTGAGCACTGCAGAGGCCGAGTACATTGCAGTGTGTGTGGAAGCTCGAGAAGTAGTGTGGCTTCGGAAGCTCCTTGCAGGATTGTTTGGACAATCATTGGAGCCGATTGTCATTCATTGTGATAATCATAGCCGTGTGAAGCTTTCTGTCAGTCCAGTGTTTGATGACAGAACCAAACATGTTGAGATCAAATAACACTATATCAGAGATATGGTATTGAGGAAAGCAATACAGTTGAGATACATTAGCACTGATGAGTAGACGACTGACATTCTCACCAAGCCCCTCTCTAGAGTAAAGTTTGTGTACTTCCGAGACAAGCTTGGTATTGTGGAGAATGAAGCCCTAGCTGAGAAGGAGACTCAGCTTCAGTGATCTTTTGTGATTTGCTTTAATACATCTTTCTCTGTTAGAGAAATTTGAGGTGTAAGCCCTTGTTTTCCACCCTCTGGGAGTAGCCATGGTAGATGTCATGTTGAGTGAATCCACGACAACATCACGTGAGAGAGTCCATGATGATTCTCTTATACTTGTGTTTATTCACCCTCTGGGAGTATCCATGGTGAACGTCATGTTGAGATGACAACATCACGTTGAGTGATTCCGTGATGGGCACTTGTGCATATATGCTTTACCATACATGGGAGTAGCCATGACGGTTGATATCATGATTGAGTGAATCTGTGATGTGTTCTCTTCTCACATATGGGTGTAGCCATTGTGAGTGTCATGTTAAGAAATTCATGACCTTGTGCATCGGAAGTATTCCTCCCTAGCTAAGAGTGAGTGTTGAAGTTGTAGCTTCGGGCTACATACTTCCGCCTTGCTTGTCAAACAATAAATTTCATATAGCCTAACGGCTATTCATTTATTGCATTTATTAAAGTGAAGAGGCGCTTCACTTGGCAACATTTTATTATTTATTTTGGGCCGACCTCTTAATGTGGCCAACCTATTAAATTATTGCTATGAGGCCGACCTCATGAAGAGTCACATTGTTTTGTATAAATACAAGGTGATGATCATCTCATTTGATCATCAAGCTCATTCATCATATTCACATTCCTAGAAGAAGTTCACACTTGTGCAGCAAATCATCATCTTCAGTAGTAGATCATTATATTGTTACAGCAGATTGATTTCAAGGAGAAACATATTCATGTATCTTCTCATCTAGGAGAGGTGCTATTTTTCATTGTATCAAATTTGGCCTTGTGTTGGGCCTGAGTTGTAAGTAGATTTCTGCTCCTATTCTTGAATATATAAGCGATATATTTGTTGGGTTTTTCCCCTCGAGTTGGAGGGTTTTCCCACGGTATATTGTGGTGTTCATTGTTTATGTGTTGCAATTTTTGCTTATTGAATTTCTGATCTTAAAACTAACAAGTTGAAGGGTCAGCTTTGGATGCAAGAGGCATTTTTTGGGCATATAAATATTACAATACGTGACAATAGGTAGTTAGGCGGGAAATATCATTTTGATTTTTGAAAACCTATGGGACGCTAGCGCATCACACAAACATTGTGTCATGTTGGCATCTTGAAGAAATCACTTCAAATTTTGCATGTGGTCTCAAGTGTAATACCCACCCTAGATTTCTTTCTTTTTTTTTTTTCCTGAAAATATTATCAACTGAAAAAGAGATGCAAATGAACTTCCTTCCTACTTTCTAATCACCCAGATCCTAGTTTGGGCAAGGTGAGAGCATACGGTGCTCCAAATTACAACTAAACCAACTCAACAATTGAAAGTAAGGGACTAGGCAACAAGCTAGCCAATACCACTTATCCAATGGAATGCATAAACATTATTGAATGCAAAAACATTGGAGAGAGATTTTGAGCAAATGGTGGCTCTATGACAAGTTGGTGACACTTGAGAGGGATTTTCTGGCTATGGACATGAGCAGATGTGTCATTTTGGCTGATGTTTTTCAGTATTGCAGCAGCTGTTCTTCTTCTTGGGTGCTGATTTTCCACAAATCAGACCTCAAGTTAGCCATTTCAGACTTGGAGAGCTGCTGGTATGCTTATTTTCAGTCCATTGAGTCTCATAGCAGGATTGATTTTTTGTTTCAGATGAGGGAAATGTTGAGTTTGGGCATTCAAAATCTATGTGGGAGAAGTGTACAAGCACCAATCAGTGGCTATTCTAATTTCTAACCCATTCACTTGTGCTTATGATTGAGACAACGGATTATTTTTCAGTCATGACCTTGATGATTGTATTCAAGAGGTTGAGTATGGGGAAGTTAGCATTAACTTTCTCAAATCCACTTATGGGATGCCACAAGATTTTGACCATGGAGAGAAATTTGTTAAGGAGATGGCTAAGTTTTTGTTGAGTTTGATTGCTCTTCTTATGGGGGAACTACCTAAGATTACATTGGTAGGCACCCGATAGAACAGTGTTTTTATTTGGGGAAGCTGCAAATTCCTTAGACTTATTTGGGATCCTCGAGTCATGGTGTGTTTATTTCAGAATCATTTAGTGCATGGCTTGTGATTGTTTAAGGACAAGCAATCTCAAGGAGGGAGGACTGTAATGTCTTCTTTTTGACCCTAAGCTTTTTAGTGACCGTTAGCATATTTCTGGAGACCCATAGGCTACTCGGAGGCAGTTTTTAGGGTTTCCAAGATTCTTGGAGGTTTCTTGTTAATGTTTCAAGGGTTTGATGCAGGAGTTTGCTAGTATGATTTTGGGGTTTTTCGAGAACCTTGGTGGGCAGTCATTGCTATTTTTAGTAGGTTACAACGGCTATCCGGAATGTGCTCATTTTGAGATTGGAGTCACTATTTTTAGCAGTATGCTATTTTTAGTAAGTGCTATTTTTGGTAGTGGTGTTGGCAACATTTTTTAGTAGGGTTACTATTTTTGGCAGTGGTGGCAGATGCAGTGTTTAGGGTCTTGGTATTTTTAGCGGTGGCTTCTCCAACGTTCTTGGGAGTCCAAAAATGGAAGGTTTGCAACTTAAGTTAATGTTTTATTATTGAGTTGCTTTTTGGCACCCACACCTAGGTCAATCAACTTAAGTTAAATTTTAAAAAGGGGGACTCATGAGTTGGACGCTTACTTGAAGGACTTAAGCAATTTTAATGTTAATTTTATGCATCTCAAGGGTGGACGCCGAAGTATGAGGATTAAGTGATTTTTATTGAATATTATAATTCTCCAAAAGGCGACATCCCATTTTGGAGGGAATCGCAATTCAAACTTTTGGGTCTCTAAGCCTATTTATATGCCCTCTCTTGCTCTCATTTAGATATGCTAATTTTATATAATGAAGTGTTTCCGAAATGGGGTTTGAACTCTTGGGGCTTTGAGGACGAAATTCCTCCAAGCTATCTTTAGTTTCGAGGTTGAGAGATACCTTCTAGCTGAATAGTGTTGCAACTCCATCTCAAGGGTTGCAGTAGAGCGAACAAAGGTGATGGCTTTCTTATTTGCTTCAGTTTTGATTAGCTTTGATGTCTTCTAGTGATATTTTGGTATGTTGGTGTGTTAGTTTGTTGTTTGGAGGTTTTTGGTGTGTGATATCAGACTTTTCATGTTGCTAGTTTATGCCTAGCTGACCCATGTTTATGCTCACGCTGTCCGAAGGAGTTCAAATTATTTTGTGGGTTTTGGCTTAATGATTTTCTCATGCTAGGGCGACCTTTCTTGCCAAGTTTACTGATTTTAGGTGGAATTTCTGATTTTTAAAGGCAGGTCGACTTCCTTGGGGGCCATACATCTTGGCTGGGGGTGTATTGGGATGCATGCCAGTGCTGTTCAGACTTTTTCGTGAGGGCTTGACACTTGGGATTGGACACTTAGGCCTGCTCCTTCACTTGCTGATGGTTTGAGTTCATTCCACGGAGTTATGATGAAGTTATGATGATTTCTTGAGGGATGATTGTGGTTTCTAGTTCGCTGCTATGGTATATCAGATTGCTGCTACAGTTATATCAAACCTGATATAACCTTGTCCTTTCATGATTTATGTTGCCTAATCACTCTTGTGTTGTAGGGATTGCTTACTGTATCACTGGGCAATCATATTGATATGTAATTCTCATGTTTTCATGTACTGAACATTATATTGTAACACCGATTTGGTAGTACCAATCAGCTCTTTGTTTTCATGTTATTTGGATACTTACCCCACTGCATAAGTGGTTGCTCCCGCTAAAAAGTGGTTGAGCTTTTTGCTTTATGTACTTCACACTCCTGTTGAATAAGTGGTTGAGTTTTTATATTTCTTTCTTGTTGCTTGTTGAAAAGTGGAAGTGGTTGGCTTTGCCGCCAAGTGCATTACTTTCCTTGTTACCTGTTGAAATGTGGAAGTGGCTGGCTTGCCACCAAGAGCATTCCTTGTTTACTTTCATGCACTGTCATTTACTACTCACTTTACTACTCACCCCACTAAAGAAGTGGTAGTTTAGAGAAAGCTCAATATTGTAAGCCAACCATCGTATGCTCTCACCTTGCCCATACTGGGATCTATGTGATCAGAAAGTGGGAGATGTTATTTCAGTTAGCATTGTTACTTCAGTATTTGCAAAGACCCCCTTACACCATATGCTCTCACTGTGCCCATTTCGGGATCTGGGTGATCATAAAGTGGAGGGTTGTTATTCAGTTGCTTACCTTTGCTTTCATCTAACGCTAACGGGTGAAAAAAATTGTGAAAAAATAAGGGTGGGATTTTACAATTATGCTCTTGCAACCTTTAAGGTCTAGGCAACTGCCTCTTACTCAAGTCCTTAGTTTTAATCATATGCACAACTAATTAATACTGATGACACCATGTCATTGACTAGACAATATATCTATATGTATAATAATCTAGCATTAAGCTTGAATTGAAGATTACTTCTTCATATTACGTTTCGGACTTTGTGTTATACCTAATATGGCTTCATCCTTCTAGGACAACATAACCAATCTGGTTATTCATGACATTAAATATAATTTGATTTGATTCGATATAAAATCTTATGTTCATAGTAATGTCCGATAATAAGTCAGCATATAAGCTGTTTTACGTTTGATAACTAAAAACCATTCAACTAATCTCGAGATTTCTCATGGGTTCCTTCCAAGTTATCCTTTGCATAATTTATATAAGGTACCTACGTTTGTATGTATATAGATATATCTTTTCCCTCAATATGACACATGTATTCACATGTTTAAATGTATAATCAGTTCATATTCAATTTGGAGAACATTTTCTACTTGGGAGGAGTTTGTGCTTCTGCACATTAAAATCCCCTCGCATAATGGCTTTGGTTTGCTGAGACATAAAGTCTTTTTTAAGATTAGATTAACGTGAATAGGTAATGATAATATAGACTCTTGGTCAAAGTATAAGATAATATCATTCAAAAGATAATTTGGATTTATTTACTTCTAATACGTGTTCAAACCTCTTGTTCAAAAGCAATATAAATTCATTCAAATATTATAAATACAATACTTGTATTAATTGAATAATATCATATTAAGCCCTACTTAGCTTCTCTTGCTTTTGTTATTCTAATGAGTTGATGATTTGGGTTTCACATAGCTTCAGAGAGAATTAACCTTCCAATGGGTTTTTCTTTTTCTCGTATATATTGATACATAATGCTTATAATCACATAATGCTTCATAATCTAATAATGTAATTCAAGATAATTACTTACTACGCTTGTCTGCTTCCCTAATCCAGCTTATCTCTTTGCATTTCTAATTTAGCTCTATGCATAGATAATCTAGCTATTTGTACATGTACTCACATACTCTCCAATAGCAATAATATGCACACAATGATAGTACAAGCAATTTCTAACAATAGTAAAACTTAGTTTCAGAATTAAAATGAGAAGGAGAAATAGATATTTTAATCATGCCTGGATTAAAATAGCTTGAATCAGTTTCCCGCAACTCCTTGCTTCAATGTACTCAATGGCGCAGCCTGCTGCCTCCTCTATTCTCAACGCTCTTCTCTGCTATTGCTTCAAATGATAACTACAACTACTCAACTCAGCCTCTCCTCACATTTAAGAAAAATGAAATACAGACTTCCAATGCACTTGCTCTCAAACTATGATGTCCTTACAACCTTCACGAATACTCTATGCTCTCTAACTCTCAAATGTGTTGCTGCTTAGAATATCAAAGTGATTGCACAAAATGAATTGAAAATGAACAACTTAATAGTGAGCTGCTGTTCCTCTTTTATACTGCAAATGGAGAGAGGTTGATCCCTTAAAGAAACCTAATTTCCTGCCACCTCTCTAATTTTCTATTGAATATAGTCTTCAAAACCAAGTCGAACTCTCAATGCCATGACCAGCTATGACTTGGTCTGCTCACTCATGCCTCACGCCTCACTTGGTTGCTGATTTCTTATTCTAATCTGCTTTGAAAAGGTCTTCTAAACAAATAAATCTTCTTCTCAAAATGCCACAGCTGGCATAGGCGACTCAATACTTGTTTGTTGGCAGTTAATGGTTGTAGAAACAATCTTCTAACTAATATGTTGACTCCCAAACAAATGCAAATTTGTAATATTCCCCCTTAATTTTTTTGAAATATTATCACAATAATACCAGCACAAACACCATTGATTAGCGTTGGCTCCAAAGATAACCAACTTAGAAGTAACCCTCACCAAGAATGTTCACCAAGATTCCAATGTGGGTGAGGTGATAGCATATGGTTCTGAGGATCGTTAGCAACTGTAAAGAAATACAAAGCTTGCTAGGCGGCTAGCCGACCATGGATGAAAGTAAATGCTGAAAATACAAGTAGGCGGATAACTAACCATGAGCTCAACCACTTATTCAGCGGGAGCAACTAATTACAATTATTATAAGGCGGCAAACCTACCATGAATGCGCTCTGCCACTGATTCAGTGGGGGGAATTATTAAATTTAAAATGCTGGATATTAAAGGCTTCAACCACTTATCCAGTGGGACTAAGTACAAAATTAAATTGCAGCAATGAATAAACAGCTGTTAGTAATACTAAACTAGCTTTACAAAATAGAGTTTCTAATTGCAAATACATAGAAATATGCTTCCAAAATCACAAAGAGTTAGAGTAATAAACTTCTAACAATTACAACATAAGAATGATATGAAATTGAGCTCAAACCAGCATTATAATGAAACTAAACAAGTCTGATCAGAAACAGTAAGTACAAAAAATCAGACCAGCAATGAAGTAATTCACCATAATGGTCGCCACTTCTTCAAATAAGCACGGAAAGACTTCAAACAACAAACAATTGAAGCCTCTAGTCAGGGCGTCCAACTTCCAATTGAGAGAATGCGCCAAACACAGCTGAAACAGATGACACAAATCCCAATGCACTTAGTAGTGAAAAGGTACGACCTCCAAGAAGGTCGACCCTCTCCCAAAAATCAAAGACTCAACAATAAAATTTGGAACTTTACAAAATTGGGCGCCCTCTACAGAGAAATAGCATGGGCTAGTACCCAAAACCAGATAAAAATCAGAGGTGAAGCTACGAACATAAATTCGCTTCAGCCATAGTCTTCAATAGTACAAACAGATTATAAACCAACAATGTGCCTGTAATAAAAAAACAGAAATTGAGCTCTATGCACACTCTTGAATGAAGCATAATCTTCAGTCACCTTCTAGGAAGCCATAGTTTCAGGCCCGAAGAAAGGTATTAAAAAGCTAGAAGGCATGCAAACCCCGTAGCAAAGTCTGAACTTAGTTCAATAGCATAACATTATAATTTTTCCAAAAGATTCTCAATAAATGAGCAAGGCTTCAATAAATAAGCTTCAATGGGCAAATGAATCAACTATAACTCCCAAAAAGAAAACTCTTCAGCTTCCTTAAGGGGACGCCCATCTCCTCAAAGTTCTTTTTTAAAAGAAATATTTAAAATACTTTAATATCCCTTCTCTAGGTGTCCACCACAAAGCACAATTAAAACATTATCAAATATTAATATTTTCATCTTGGACGTCCACATTAAAGGCCCCGTTTTTAAAAACAACTTAAAGTTTATCACCTAGGCATTGGGGTACAAACTCAAAACATAAAATTGACTAAGTGTTGAAACTCAGTCCGAAGGAGAGATAGATGCCACTGCCAAAAACCATCGCCCAAACTGATTCTGCCAAATTGCCAAAAATAACATGATGATTTTAGTTTAGCTGCTGATAATGCCACTACCAAAAATAAACTTACTAAAAATAGCAAGTTCATTTCAAACTCAACAGAAAGCCGAACTGAGTAGAAAACATGACTTACTATAAATAGTAAGTCTCTAGGAAGGCTGCTAGGATGACACTGCCATAAATAGAACTTACCAAAAATAACAAATTGCTATAAATAGTAAGTGTTCCCAAATGCCTTTTGAGCACAAACCGGACAGTCGTCATGACTTACTAAAAATTTTAAGTGTCTGGAAAGGTTGTTAGATGGAGATTCATGTTACACCATTCTGAGCTCTCTCAAAACATAGAAAAACCCATAAACTTTTCCTACATGCAAGGTACCAGAGAGAAATGCATGTCATCTTCTCAACATGCATGTTACCTTACCTTGAAGTTCTCCAAAAACCTAGAAAACTCCACCAGACATGCATCAAAAACTCTCGCATGCAAGCCTTCAAAACCTCCTATAAAATAAGAAACCCTAATTTTCATTTCTGGTTAGCTTATGGGTTTTGGGAATTAGGCTAATTCCCAATGAAGAGTGTAGAGCTAAATTGGGGACATTACAGGTTGCCCTTCCCAAAATTGCTTTTCCTCAATCAATGCCACTACACTCCAAACTAATCCACACCAAAACATATAGGATCCTAGGGTCCCATATCCATCTTTGAGAGGACCCACCATGCCGATGCTGCACCACTTTGGTCTCACAAGTGTAACCAATGATCCAAAACTTCTCTAATCTTCCTTGTAACCCCCAAAGGTTACCATACGTGAAACTCAAATTGACAGTTCTAATGGAACTGAAAACAAAAACCTGCAGCATCTCATGTCCTGAAAACTCTGAGGAGTCAAAATCTGCAATGCCAATGTCTTAACATATTCTTGAGCAATAAGAAAGATAGTCTACTCAACTCAAGAAAAGCTCCTCAACATAACTCCTCATAGTGTCCAACAGAGTCACAACAGTATATGTGACGCTTCCAACACTTCTTGCAAAGTGGAAAACAACTCTTTGTAGAAGTTCCACAATTACATCCTCAAAATTCCATAAGGATATATAGTGCCTCCTTCGAAACAAATTGATATAACTGAGAAGACTCCAAGAAAAATTCACAAATTTCACTTCAAGAGTCTCAAACTGGTGAACCAAATTAGTTAAAAGCTCGCTTCCCCAAACATTAGTATAGGAAAAAATGTAGAGAAGGCCACTGGTTAACGTTGGAGAATATCCCATACAAGAATTTTGGCTGCACTGAATCATTCCCTTTCCCATTTGAGGCCCAAATTTAGTCCCAATAGGGGACTGGAAGGTCTGAAAATGAATACACCAGCTACCTATCAGATCTGATTTAGTCATCTTGAGATCTGATTAATGGAAAATCAGCATCCTAGAAAGTAAGTAGCAGCTGATACATGAATCATCTTCAATAAGATAGGCATAACTGCTCATTAACCAGGTTGGTAACAACCTCTCTAAAGATTCCAGCACCACATTGTACCATCCTTTACTCAAAATACCTCTCCAATCCACTAGTAGTTGAACAAAGGAAATCTTTGAATGGCTGGTAAAACAAGAGACAACACCCAAAAATTTGATAATTTAATGCTTATCCCTCAAAGAATCCTTCTTTCCACACGTATTGCTCTTCTTCAAACCATGTTGAGGATCCCAAACATGTATACCCAACCAAAAGTGATTTTAACATATTGGAAAGAATACTCAACATGCCCTTGACTACTAATCAAAACCAAGTACAAACTCAAGAAGTTGGTGTCTTTTCTAGAGAACCTATGAAGCCAAACCATGATAGCTTCAGAAACAAGGGAATCAGGAACAATCACTATCTTCAAATCCATCTTCCAAACTTCATGAGTAACCAATCTGAAATCTTTACTCCTTGCTGCTGTTAATAAACCTTTAGTAGCTACCAAAGCATGTTTTGACAACACCTTGGTGTCAAAGATGGGGAAGTCATCATGAATCAACACTTCCCATATAGAGACCGAATCCTCTAAACCCCTTATGCATTCAACTACAAGCAAGCTTGAAAGATTATCAGTCACAGAGTGTAACTCGTCCTCATCCTCTTTGGGATGTTCGAAATTAGCTAGTCGGTCTTCTAACTCCATCACACCCAACTGAGCATTCTCTAACATGCACTTCGTTGATTCAAGCTCCAGAGTAAGCTTATCACCCTTTCTCTCACTTGCTTGAAATGCACCAATGGTCTTCATTGTGAATTCGTAGGTGTAATCCTGATCTTTAATCGAGTATAGATACTCTGATTTCATAATCTCTAAGGAGTCTTTAATGAATTGCAAATCAAAGAGAGTGACTCCATCCCTAACTCCGTCCTGTCTCTCTTCAATCAAACTATGTGAGCGGTCAAATCTGAATAGGACATGCATCTCATCCTCAATGGATATCATGAATTGACCTTCCCACTCATAAATATGCAAGGATGGTGAACTGCTGATAAACTGCATATCAAAATCAGAACTTGGTTTCTTGTCTTTGCTGCCCTCATAACTGTTCTAAGTCTTTTGTCTTTCACCATCCGCCAGCTAAAAATGCTCAAGGTCATGAAGAGGATTAGATTCTACCAATTCTTCGGGCCTTTGTTTACAATCAGCTTCATGAAGAGATAAATCTGATTTGAATCTGAGGACCTCTTTAAGCTTTTCATCATCAACGACCCTGTGGTCTTCTAGCTCTATTTCCCATTCATTGTGTCCTTGATTATATGTTAAAGTAGCCCCCAATTTGATCAATGAGTCATTATTGATCACAATCCTAAAATTTTTAGCAACACCAAACTCTTCCTTAGTGGCTGCAACCATCATAAAGGGTTCATTATGGGGCTTTTCCTTGCAAGCTTCTTTGTCAAAGACATCTTCTCCTCCATTGTCCATCTCAAAGCTTGCCGTGAAATCTGAATTTTGTTTTTTATTGGGATCAAAGGGAAATTTATCCCAAACAAATTCCTTAACAACATTAGGTGCCTTCACACCCGGATCCCAAATGTTGAACGGCTGATTATTTTGATCAAAAGGAGAATGCCCTTCGTACTCCTCTTGGAGTGGTGACTCTTTGAATGAGACACCTCCCATCTCACCAAAACTGATATTTTCATAAGTATTTTTCTCCAAGAGCTTAGTTTGATAATCAAACAATTCAAATCCATGACCACCGATGTCATCTTCACTGAAATGAAGTAAAGGGTCATCATTGCTAGCTGTTTTGAAGACTCTATCCTTCTTGTCTTCAATAAGCCCTTCATGTGTAGGTATATTACTGATCTCTTCATTAGTAGTCACAAGCATACCAAGGAGGTGTTCTTGAGAAACAGCCATAGAATCATTGAGAAACAACATTTTATTTCCGTCTTCTGTATTAATGACCACCTCATTTATCTGCTTTGTTTTCTTCAAGTGAGGCTTCAATTTTCCCTCACATTGTTTGAGCAAATCTCTAATCAATATACCAGTAATAGAAGAATTCTTTCCTTCTTGTTCATGAATGTTTAGTAGAAAAGATAGGACGGATTTTGGAATGTCATCGATCTCATTGATAATCAAAACTAAAATGTTTCTCATTGCTGCAACTACATCCTCCTCTTGTTTATTCCAAGTTGAAATGAAGAGGTAATGGATCAAATAATATATTTGATTTTGCATGCCCAAATC